>BLFN01000068.1:147966-151556 GCA_014634225.1 Acropora yongei | reverse complement strand
TATTTCTTGTAAAATTCTAGAAATGAAACTGTTATTATTAGTTATTAATAGGACAGTTTTTTTTAATTGTACATAATTCAATTTTTAAGAACTTCCTTTTATCTTTTTTTCATGTAATCTATTTTTTAATATTATATATCACATGTTATTATTATTATTATTATTATTATTATTATTATTATTATTTTTTGTGCATATACTTGATGGAAAATTAATGTTCTATCTTTTATTGTTAATATTATTATTATTATTATTATTATTATTATTATTATTATTCCCATAAATCGCGTTGAGACCAACTGACTAAAAAAACAGTTTCTGTCTGCTTCCATTAGTGTTTGATCGACTCTACAAGAGACTTTTCCTAATCCCGTGCAACGACATCACTCTAATCATGCATTTCCTTTTTTTTTTTTTGATCTCTCCCAATCGGACACAATCGCAGACGAATCGTGTCCTTCCGTGTCCGATCGACTCGATGCGCCGACTTTTGCTACCCTCTGCAAGGACATTAATTTAGTTATGCGTTTGTTTTCTAAGTCTGTCGCCATCAGATTTCCGGCTAGTCGGGTCGGTGTTCGTAAAGACGGATCGTGTCCATCCGTGTCCGATCGACTCGATGCGCCGACTTTTCTTACCCTCTGCAAAGACATTATTTTAGTTATGCGTTTGTTTTCTAAGCCTTTTGCGATCGCACTTCCGGCTAGTCGGGTCGGTATGTACCTTAGACGGTCCGACTCAGTTTGGGTGTATCGGACAACCCAGCCGACCACATAAAACCAGGGACAGCCGGGTAAGAAAGCTGTGCGTAGGCCATGGGTGGCCTTTGTTTGAAAGCTGATTAAAGCTCACTGCTACAGTATGTAGACAAATTAGGGTAGTCATGTACTTAATATTTAAATTGTGCACTACTATAGAAAGATTCACTGCCTGAGGAGTAATTAATCTTGGATCGCAACGCTAAAATCAATTATAGGGCGAAACCTAATGTTACCAAACAGAGTAACAAAGTAACGAGAAACGAAGTTACGAGAGACCGGGTAACGGAAGAAAGGTTCGAAATTAAGGGTAAAAACAAAATGAAAAAGAGACAGAAATTAAAAATAAACCATGTCTACAGATTCTTTTCATTTTTAACGTAACAGAAATACGAATTATTCAAGTACCGTTTTCGGGTGCTTTTACATTTATCATATGTATATATCATGTATATATCATATTTATCGGACCCGCGAACGATTAACCTGTAGCTGCAGTTAGGTTGTCAGTTTTGTGCTAGTTTAAAATTCCCTAGTAACAAGGCTCAGGTTAAAGAAATTTGTCTTTGTCAAAATTAACGTTATGTATTTATTCAACTTTGATGTTGATACATGAAATTCACGTATTTGGACTGCTGATTGAAGTTGGATCCTTGCAGTTATTACCGTCAGAGTAGCGGGTAAGGCCCGAAAAATTCATGTGTGACGAGACTTGAACCCCGACCTCTGTGGTGCCAGTGCAGGGCTTCACCAGTTGAGGTATCAGGCCAACTGAGAGCCGGACGTTATGTGGAACGATGCAAATTTTTCAAGCTCCTACTTAAGTAACGTTAATAATTTCGAGGATCATACCGCTCAATCCGCAGTTCAAATGCATGAATTTCATGTGTGAAGATCGTACAAACAAATGTATTGATCATGTAGGAGCTTATGTAAACCTACCGCAGTCCGGTGGCTCAGTTGCTTGAGCATCGGGTTGTCTTGCGGGAGGTCGTGAGTTCGACTACGGCCGAACCGTCGCAAGCGTTAGAGGCAATGGATTAAAAAAAAAAAACTGATGCTTATGGTACTTTTAGATTTATGAAAAGCATTTGATAGCTTGAACCATGCTACACCTCTTGTGAAATTACAATCTCTTGGACTGAGTCATATCGCTCAAGAATGGTTTTGCAGCTATTTATCAGAGCGAAGCCAATATGTCAGAATTGACTCAGAAGTTTCTGGTTTGGAAAATATAGCTTACGGGGTTCTGCAAGAATCGATCCTTGGACCAGCACTTTTTAACATTTATCTGAACGATTTATCTACCATCCCGCACTTTAGTTCGTTGGAATCATACGTGGACGATTCCAAACTTTACATGTCGTATTTAGTCAAGGATGTGAATACAATCGTACAACAGATCAACGTAAACCTTTCATTGGTAGCTTCATGGTGCTGTCATAACCATCTTCTTATCAACCCAGACAAGACTAAACTCTTAGTTATGGGGACTCGTCAAACGCTACAAAATCTTCCAGACTTCCACATCACATTACTGGGAAAAGAAATTGCTCCAACTGCTTCCGCTCGGGATCTTGGCGTGCAAGTAGATGCAACTCCTAACTATAATGAACATGTCACTAATATCACGTCTACCTGTATGGCTAGTTTATGCCAAATGAACAAGATTAAGCATCTTCTTGACTCGAGAACTTTAGAGAACGTTATTACATCTCTAGTATTCAGTAAGCTGTATTTTTGTTCAACTGTTTGGGCTAACACTAGCAAGACCAACGTGCGGAAGTTAAAGAAGATCCAGAACTTTGCGGCCAGAATCCTTACAAGAACAAGAAAGTACGAACATATAACGTACACCTGTATTGAACGATCTCAGATGGCTCTCAGTGCCTGCCATGTTAGCACTTTATGATGCAATTTTAACTTTTAAATGTTTAAGGGGACTAGCCCCAAAGTACCTTAGCTCACGCCTTAATACACGTGCTTCTGTTTATGGAAGAGAGACTAGAAATAACAACAAGTTAGACATCCCAGCGTTGAATACAGCTGCTGGTCAGCGCTCTTTTATATATCGAGCAGTGAAATGCTGGAACACGCGCCCTGAAGAAATTATTAAATGTGAAAGCCTACACAGCTTTAAATCTAAAGCTAAGAGTTACATTTTTTAAAATGAAACTATAACGTTTTATCATATTTATTATAGTTTCATATTGCTGTACGTACGTTTTTAGATATAGTTACTTACTTATATTTGTAAATTATTGCGGAACAACCCTTTGGGAGCATTAATAAAGTTATTACACTCAGAAACTTTAAATAACTGAGTAGAAAGTGTTGTCTTTGTAATTGCATCAGCAAATGGTTAGACTTTCAAGTCCTCTCGGATAAGGACTATAAGCTGGAGGTCCCGTCTCACAACCCTTGTTGCCGAAAAATGTGGGACGTTGAAGAACCCAACTTCTATTCGTAAAGAGTAGGGCACGGAGTTGCCGGTGTTGTGGTCTGGCCTTTAACCAAGTCAAAAACATCTGGCTTGGCTGCTGTGCTCAGGGATCATTCATGGCCGTTTGGCGGCAGCCAAGAGGCGCCTTTCCCATGCTTTCGGCCGATCCCGTTGAGCTGCGCCCTTCGTAATTCAGCTTTCGGGCTGCAACTAAGGGTGATTAGCAGACGGTATGCTACTACTACTACTACTACTACTACTACTACCACTACCACTACCACTACCACTACCACTACCACTACCAGTACCACTACCACTACCAGTACCACTACCACTACCACTACCACTACCACTACCACTACCACTACCACTACCACTGCCACTGCCAC
>BLFN01000068.1:107908-115408 GCA_014634225.1 Acropora yongei | reverse complement strand
ATACAATAACAATACATTAACACTTCTGACAAAATTAACATCACTGCTTTCAAATTCCTTTACATTTTCATTTACAATATTAGGAATGACTCTTTCTTTCAAAACAGGGGAAACTGAACACATCTTCCTCAGTTGATCTACAGGAGCACCTGTTATAACAGTTGCAAAAACCCCATCATAGGTTGGCCTTTTGTTGTTTGGGCTTCCTCCATACCGTCCTCAGGTACATTGCATATTTAATCAGATACACAGTATCAAATATATGTAGCTGGGGAGTCATGGGGATGGGCAAAAATTTTTACCTTACAAATACCGGTTCTGAGGAAAAACCAAACATGACATACCCCCTGTTGCACCAGCCCTCCTCCCTGTAAGTAATGAGCAGTCCCTTGTGGGTATAATTAAGAGTTGTTCGTGTTGATGCAAGTCACATACCTTGTTGTTTAACTCACTTGTACTCCTATCTACAGAACTCACCTATATGATAAGTACACATGTGAGTACACATACATAAATAAATCAGCACTTCCCACCTCTGATCACCCTGGCTCCTGAATTGCTATAGGTATTTTGTCATTCTCCATGTTATTAACTGGTAATGGCCATAATTTAAACAAAGGAATATCAAAATTACACTATAACAAGTAAGTGAATAATTGCTGGCAACAGTAACACACGATTTTAATTTATGAAATCAAGCTTGGCTATAACGCTCTCTTACCCTATCTTGAAGACGTTTTAGTTTTGTCCGCTTCCTGCTCAGGTCGGTCTTTGTTTCTATCATCTTTTTCACGAGCTCATCTTGCTCCAATTTCTTTGCTGCCCTATATTTGCCTATAGGGAATCGTGTATAAAAACTCATTCTTCGTGCCATCATTTCCTCTCAAAGGCACACCACGCATGGAAGCTGAAAGGCAAAAGTAAAAAATTGAGGTCTACATATGACAACTTTGCTGAAAACTCGGACGCAAATCCAAAATTTGGAAAAGAACAAATTCTTACCTTGGTAACATTCTTCGTATTGTAGCTTCACTATGCTCAGAGACTAGAAGCTCTTCTACATTATTTGAAGCCAAACATTCCCAAAAACCGTTTACCTGTAGTAGTCCTTTTCAGTGTTGATTGCTGTTGGCTGCCAAAGCACAGAATTTGTCTACAGCTAAACCAAGGCAAATTTGGTGTCAAACGAAAGATCAAGCGACAAAGAAGCCATAAAATCTCACCCCAGGCCCGAAAACATGACCTCCGGATCCTGGGGAGCTTTCAAAAAAACTTAAATCCAGTCTCTCGAGTTCAGAGTGCACGGCCAATATGGCGGTCCAAATTTTTTTCACGTATATCCGTGGCCAGAAACGACGCAAAAAATTCCCAGCGTGGAGATATATAGATAGAGATAGAGATAGAGATATACAGATATATATAGATAGATTATTACATGTTAATAGTCTCATACCGTTTTTTTTTACGAGTTTTCAATACCATATCGTGAGCAACCGAGTTTACGAGCGAGTGAACTATTGTTTTTCATTGGCAAATATCTAAATTTGTGACGTTCTTGTTGCCGTCCTTGAGAGACGAAGTGGATAGCTCAAGAAAATGTTATCTATCAAGCTTTTTTCGCTGCAAATGCTAGTGGGACATGTTATTAGAGGAAAAAACATCCTAGAGCACAACATATCTAAGAAATCGCTGGTCACTGTAACGATGGTGGTTAATTAGACTTCGATTCAGTTTTGCAAGATGATTTGCTTGTCAGCTGTCCTTTGGCTGAGCTGGGTTTGCTAAAACATAGACAATTGGACTGTGTTCAATTGTGATTTCACATGTCGTCTTTACTTAGTCTTTGCAATCTTAACAAATAAGCTGTTATCGGAGATTTAGTTAACAAGTACAACACAATTACTGAGACAATAATTGCCAACGTGAATCTAAGTATTAAATCTACTTTAAAATTTCAACAGTCTTTCGCGATGGTGTTGATATTGATTCCACTAGACCATGATTTTAACGACCAAGGGAAGACTAATGGTACGAAATAATGCGTAGCAATAAACTAAAAATCGTTGTGTTCATTAAACTGTTTATGATATTGAATTGACCTAACTATCTTTCCCAGTGATATTTCCCAGTGACAGTTACGCATTGCTTTCCTCCTTCAAAGAAATAATTAAAAATCGTTTTGCACTGTTGCATGGTTCTCTCTTTTGGTCGAGACCCGAGCAAGTTTTCACCGAGAGCTCGAGAGAACTGATTAAGATATGCAAGAAAAGTGCTGCGATTTCGCAAATGAGACGCTGAGGATATAAATTATTAATACTCCCAAACGATAACCACAAAATGATTTTTACTTTACATTAAATAATTTATTAACGAGTCTCCTTGCTTAAAAAGATGTTTAGCGGTAATTTTCAATGACAGTGACACTGAAGCATTTTGGCTTGTTTGGATAAATTTTGTAAAGTTAAAGTAGATATAGGTAAGTTGCAAACACGTGACATTGACTGAACAAACTGGAAACTAAAGCTATAAAACGAAAGTTATTTGCAGAAAAGCACTGCAATCAGGTGGATCGAATGTCTTGTCTATCCGTTCTGGAAAAGTCAATCATTTTGCGTTTTGTGTTTCATGAAAAAAGTGTCCGTCACATAATTGTGACGCTACATGTGCATACAATTTTAAGGAGGCCTGAAATTGATCCTGTACAAACATTATTGTAGCACGTACAGTTTTAATCCAAACATTGAATGATTTGAATTCCTTAGGGACCTAAAGGAATAAGAAATCCTTTCAAACATACTGCAAAACTGAAGGTGTTATTGGTTAAGGTGAAAGTCAAAAAAAAAAAAAGAAAAGAAAAGAAAAGAAAAAACATTGATATCATTGTGTAGTACCACTTCTTTGCGACGCAGAATACTTACTTTACTTACAATACAATACAATACAGTCAGTTACTAACATCTTACACAATACTTACACTTCATTAACATGAACTACCTACATTACATTTTCGTTTAAAGAAAAACGAAGAAACTAAACAACAAAAGGTCAAATTCAACTTACAACATCTGTTGAGAATTAAATAAATACTTCCTCGGGCAAAAAAAATAATAATAATGGAGCAACAAAAAGTTTGTCTACAAAACTTGTGAGGAGATGTGTAACAGTAATTGAAATGTATCAAGCCTTAAATACCTTATGGAGCTAAGCACAATTCTTACAGCCAATTTTCCCTTTCCGCAACCAGGCTTAATTTCAAAATAATCCAACCATAAACTCAAAAGAATATTTCATGCACTGTGGGGCCTGGCAATTATTATTATTATTTTTTTTTTATGTTCTTAAATTATCATTCAAATTAAAAGTTCAATGTTTTAATACCACGTGCAACCCCCAAAAGTAAACAAGCGCCATGTACAGTCACACCTTTTTTTATCATTAATAATGACAGCTATAGGTAAATATTAAATAATTTTCTGCCGCAAATCTTTTTACTCCTCACTCAAAAATTGATGTAAATTCACTTGTACAATTTGTGGGTAAGATTGGTCCTTGAAAATCTAAAGAAGGCAGCCATGCATAAGTCTGATAATAATTCTTTGTATTTGCCATACATCAGCTGTTTGTATCTCTTCTACTCTTCATCGGCCTATCAATGAGTGCATTTCTTGAAAAAACTTCAATTTATACAAAAAATTTTCGTTAAATGTAGAGAGTATCTATTTTTTGCAACATTTTCAGTTTCTGTTGAGGTTCTCAATCATAACACAGCACTGACCGACAAATTTCTTGATATGCTTCACTTGGAAGACTTGGTGTGAGACTAAAGCCTGACATTGATGACGTCAGATTTTGTGACCCATCCACTCGTGAAGTGTTCAGTTGAAGGAGCGAAAAGAAGGCTGACTGTTTCGAATTATTCTCTTGCCGACCATTCTGCTAATTTAGGAAATCAACAGTTCTTCTCTTAAAGAAGTTACTGTATATAAATAGGGATAAAAGTGGGTGAGGACGAGATACCTTAAATGCAAAGTTATTGACCGTTTAAAAATTTCAGAAGCATGTTTCCTTTCATTTTGGACGTCTACGTAATTTCTTTTACGTATCAGTATTTAAATATACTCTTTTTAGGGAACTACTTATGGCGGGGGATTGCATTCCGTCCCAGATTTCCATTTCCAGCAATGACAAAGAGTTGGAAAATTAAATTCCTCTTTAAATCCATCAGTAACACAGCGATGACATCTCTTCCGTCGTCTAACAAAGGAGCTACAGCATCGCGTTGTTCGATCTTCAAGTTCATCATCGTCAATTTGAATAGTTCTTTGATTTTGAAACTAGCTTTCTTTAAAAATTCATTCCTTTGAAAGGCCATAAGCATTTGTCCATAGCCGAAGGCTAAAAAAGTCTCAGGGAATCTGAATTTTGCGTCCAAAATTTGGACGCGTCGTTCAAAAATCACAGCTTCGCTAGCATATTCTCTTTCTCCGACCACAACCTAGTCCCACAGAGAGCCTCCTTGCACGCTACAGTTTACGAAGCTAAAGACTCATGCACAAGTAATTGGCTAGCGACTTCTTATTCGTCGAAGGGCGATCACTTCAGCATTATATAATTGTGAGCTTGAAGGGATTTCAAGCTTCAGTACAATCATATAAGACCTAGCAGGAGACTCGTTTGTATTGATACAAAATAAGGGCACCAAGAATCAAATTACCGCCAAATTTTCGAATGGATTGCATGCGGGACTATGAGTTACTTTTCGTTAGAGGCGCTTCAATTGACCACACAAGCTAGAAGTTGCGTTTCCAGGCGCGCTTTTGACGAGAATCGATAGTTCACATTCTTGTCTACATTAAAATACATGGTATTTACCCTCACCAAATTTAACATACTTCTCAACAGATATTTCCTCTCCTGACTTAAAAGAATGAGCGAAACCGATTTCTCACTGTTTGCCTGTCTAGTTGTTGGATTCTTTTGGACAAGCACTCGAGCTTAAACTTGTAAATTTTTGGTCGTGATATTGAGATAATTTATAAATTTAATGATACAAAGCTCCTCGGAGTGAAGACTAGGGAATTTGTCGGTCGCATTTTACTTATGGGTCAGTGACTTGAGATAATTTATGAAATCGTTAAAAAGATTAAACAACTGATTATCTTTCATTTTACTCAACCCCTTACCATTACCTAAACAGAAACCGATCGCAAATCCTTAAAACTTCAACAAAGAGCTCGAGCTTTAACTGAGATCCAAAATAAAACAATACATGATCAAAATAGGCTTAATCTTTCCAAATTTTAGTGGGAGCTTTTACATTCAACAGCCATGCCACTGTAAGTGTTAAAATCGTTCCGATCCATCCTGCTACTGAATTACCAGAAAATAACTAAATAAGCATTTTTGGTTATATTTTTTGCAACTACTATAATTTGCAGTCTGTCCACTTTGAGTTGTGCAGTTAATTTGTGGCTATAAATCAAACCTCATTTTTTGCATGTTCCCTACAGTCCGTAGGCTGGGGTTGGTACTTGCTTAAAAGCAGATTAGCGCTCACCTTATTTCGATTGATTCAGTGTCTCAGATGAAAATGTATTAGCAATAAGGTTTAGGATGACGTCTTGTGTTGATACACCTTTGCATGCTTTTTATGCAAGGCTATCACTAATCCAAGATTAATCGTAAAAAAAAGAAAGAAACAAAAACAAAAAAAAAACAAACAAAAACAAACAAACAAACAAGCAAACAAAAAACTTATGGAAAAATAAAAAAAAACAAAAAGTAGAAAAATATCATCGTAACATGAGTTGTGAGCTCAACTTACAGCGCTCCTAGATTTCTGAGTCCTAAGAAAACGTTTTCAGGAAGTTGAGTTATTTTATTGTTGTACAGAGACCTAGAACGTTAAACAAAGGAAAGCTTTAAATAAATCAATAAAAAATGATTGTTTTAATTCATTTTGTTCTTCGTAAAGCTCCTCAATCTCACCAAGCATGAAAGTGATGTTAAAGCTCGACAAAGTGCTAACAAGACTCGGCGAGTTAGAGGCTATTCAAGGGAGAGTGGTAGAATTGGACAAAGGAAATAAAAGTTTACAAGAAAGCCTGAACGCCGTTCAAAAAGACAACGTCGTCCTAAATTCGTCTTCAACCACCGCGTGTGCAAAACTGGAAACCCACGCAAAGAATCTGGAAGACCTCAATGCTACAATAAAACATCTTGAGTGCCGCAACATCAGGTTAGAAGCATACACAAGACGTGGAAATCTAAAAGTGTTTAATGTTCCAGAAGGAAGAGGCGAGTCAACTTCTGCTGAAGATCAATTGAAAGAAGTGATGCGCGATAAACTTAAGATCCCAGAGGAAGATATCGAAAAAATTCGTTTCGAACGCGTTCACCGCATTCCTACTAAGAAAAATACCAGTCAAAGACAGAACTCCAAACCTAGGCCTATTATAGCTAAATTCAGTTTCTTTCAAGATAAGGAGTATGTTTGGTCTTTTGTCAAAAACTTGAAAAACACTAACATTTCAATTGCGAATGATTTCCCACGGGAAATTGATGAAATACAGAAAACGTTATATCCCATCTTGAAAAAGGCCAAACAGAAAAAGCAAACAGCCTATTTCAAAGTTGGTAAGTTAATTATAAACGGGCAAATCTACAGAGGTGAAGAAACAAGCAATCTCCCATACTACGGTCTCATTATGGACACAAGAATCAGCGTAAACCAAAGCCAAAGCGGTCACAGCGCGACAGCACATCAATAATTAAGTTTAGTCTAAGATTTATGTGTGTAATAAGTTTTAAACTATTTAACCCTTCTTGTTTAGTTAGAAATGTGAATGCTCTGGAAACTTCTTACTTCATGTGTTACTGTATGTTTTTCTGTAGATTAATAATTTGTTTTAGGCGAATATTATCGATTTATGTGCACTATACTTTCTTGCACTCTGCTATACAATCGATTTCATTTTCGTTTTATATGACTTCTTCTATAATACCACTTCCTCGATTCAGGTACAAGGACCGATCACTCTCTTAATCTACTATCTCTCAATGCGAGGGGATTAAGCAATTTCAGAAAAAGGCGGACAATTTTCACGTGGTGTCGAAAACGAAACCCGGATATAATATTCCTGCAAGAAACCCATTCGACATTGTCAACACAGTTAAAATGGAAAAACGAATGGGGTGCCGAACTTATTTGTTCCCATGGGAGCTCAAACTCTCGAGGTGTTGCAATCTTGATCAAAAAAGGTCTGGATTGCGTTATTCACTCTCAAATTGTAGATACATCGGGAAGATATATCGTTGTTAAAGCCGCTATCAAAGACACAATGTATGTTTTTGTAAACATTTATGCACCAAACAAAGACGAAGCCATCATTAAATTCTTCAAAAATGTGTTAACTAAGCTGCTGATCGAAAATTTAGATTCAGAAGAAAATATTGTGATTGGAGGTGATTTCAATTGTCCTCTGAATCCTACACTGGACA
>BLFN01000068.1:13015-15515 GCA_014634225.1 Acropora yongei | reverse complement strand
AAAACTTTACTAGGTCGAAAGCTGTTAAAAATTACTTGCTGGTGACATAAGGCCATTTCCCAATCACAGATTACGTTTCTCTTTTGAATGCATAACATTATCGATAAGCACAAAACCAGCACCACCATCATCAATTTTAACCGTTATCTGTTGAAAAGACTTAACACGATTTTTGAAAAACTGCTGGTTCTCAGGTTCACGACCTATTACAAAATATGACAAAGTGTTGTTACAGTTTACAACAGCTCGGATTATTGCATTTTACTACAGCATGTTATTACAATTTATTACATTTCACGACAGAACATACGACAAGTTCTATTACCAAGGAATCACCTTAAATTATAATTGCAGTGATTCTATCTCTTACTTCAGGTGAAAGGGTTGACCTTGATCTCATAACAACTTTTTCCTTTGATATACAAGCATTAACACACTTTATTTACCCCACAAGATTTCCTGTTGTTTTCAGTTTCTCTTTGGGAGACGGTTTGTTCCCAAGAGAAGTTGAAAATAATGGTTCATGCACATCTTTGGGGGTAGACAAAGTGTGTCATGGGAACAGTGAAAACACTCATTACACAAAAGCAATTTGTAACTAATATAAATCCAAACATTGATCTACAGTAACGTAAAGCTATAACCCAAACACCCTTTTGCTAACTTCACATCCAAACCATCTCTTATATTACAACAAGTATGAACGATCTACACCTACCATCGATAGTGTAAACATCATTAATATCCAGGCTCTTTGAATAAACACCAAAAAAGGCATCAATCTCTTCATGGGGGTGCCCCATGGGACTGGGAAAAAAAACTCTCAAAAGTTGCAAAAGAAAACTGAGGACAACTAAACTTTAGAACCTACCCTTAGTGAGTGTCCTCTATTCCAATACTAAGCTCCCAGGCACTTAAATTTAAAGACTGTCTTTTAATTAGAGCGAAATAACTATTTTGCAATTAAAAAACATCTGCTGTTATGATTAGAGGGAAAGCTGTGGCAGCAGACTTTTGCAGCATCCAAACAAAACAGTCTTCATCGAGAATGAATACTGTATAAAACATAATAAGGTGAACATAATTTACATAGTCAAAAAACTTGTTATGAGTTTACACCTTTTAAACCTCAAGGACGAACCTCATCAAACACAAGAGCAAAGAGCCACATAATGTCCTGACACCACTTTGCAATCAATTAGAGAAGAACTGATGCTGTCAAATTCGGGTCATTGGGCCACTGGTAGTAATCAAAAGAGCCAGATGAAGATTGCCCAGAATGAAGAATTGCAGCAACAAGGTGTATGCCAATAGATGTCAAATTACATGTCGCCTTGGTTTTACAACAGACCCCGCGAATGTTTGTTGTTTTTTTATCCATTCCATCATCAATCACCGTCAAGTACTTGTCTGAGAACCTTCTTGCTTTACATCCATGCTTGTAGTAAACCCTTCTTTCTTGCCTGTCAAAAAGTGTACGCAATGATTATACTTTTGACAAAATACGAAAATTCAATTAATTCGTATCATTGAGCATGAGTTTACCCTTTTCATGGATAATAAATGCATGCCAAAGCCATGTTGGACCAAATATAAATCATTCTGATTGTTAAGAAAAATATCATTGAACTATTCTGTACATACACGAGCCTATTGCCAATCACGTTATCCACTAGAACATGCCCAATTGATCAATTGATGATAGTCAGTTACATGTATCAGTTGCCTGAAACTGGAAAGTGCATGGGAACAATTAAATTCCATCTCCCATTTAAACATTAATCAGAAGATTGCAAAATGATGCCTACAGTGTACAGCCTAGTGCAATGTAAAGCCACAAAATACAACTACAGTTAATAAACTTCATGCTATGCAAGGACTTACCAAACTAATTCTAAATGCTTGTTCAAGAGTGCATCCACCTGATCTCGAACCTTCTTGTCTATTTTTCTCTCACTGTTATGTGCATTTTGTGAAGCAACTTTCCTTTGGAAGGATAAATTTGAAACAACATATACTTAAGACTGATATCATAAACTGATTTTAACCTCATGTTTATACTTATACACGTAGCGGAGATGTCAAATCTGGAGATTTTGTCTGCTGCAAAGGCGAGCTCCATAGTACTTAAGCTCCAATTACATGAGAGCAATTTAGCATGGGGAATATGTTTACATTGTATTTTTATCCATGCTATTTTTTTTTCTTGGCCCAACTTAGCACAGGTGAATTAGTCAAGTTTTCTAAGCCTGTGCCCTTTTTGGTCAGTGACAACAATCACCTACATGGACAGGGAATTCCAACATGGTGACTGTCAGCGCTATGTACATGCTCTCCAGGTTGTACCATGTTGGACGGGGCTATTTAGAGAACTTGGTGAAAAGGAGACTCAAGAGGAAAACACAGGAAATTCATGATGTTACTGATAGCATTGCAAGCCCTAGGATTTCAAATCGCATGGTAAACAATGTTTCGGTTCCGTGCACAGAGATCATGGGAA
>BLFN01000063.1:12500-13811 GCA_014634225.1 Acropora yongei | reverse complement strand
GTTGCTATTTTGCGCATGCGATCCATTCAGCGCCCTTCGTTGCTTCTCCTATGCAGCCTTTCAACCACTGACGTCATCTGGGCATTATTTTCTGCTACCCACAACACAAAGTTTTTTATTCTCAAGACCTTTTGCCCGAAGGACCTTTTTGAAGAAGAGCTATTCACAACCATTCTTTCTTTCTTTTCGACTCTTGGTAGTTTAGCAGTGATAAGCTGTGACCGTCTTTTGGCAGTGAATAACCCTTGGTGGTACCGAAGTCATGCAACCAGGTCACATGCTGTCAAGCAAATAACATTGGTGTGGGTGATATCACTAACTTTCTCTGGGATGGCCACTGGTTACCGGCAAAACAATTCCCCTTTACTGTGGTCACTATATCTGTACCTTTCTAACGTATTTTTGGCTTGCTGTGCCTTGACCATTATTGGTTGTTACATTGGAGTACTTATTGCAAATTGCCGTCACGGGGCTTCTATGCATTTATACGGAGGTCCCATGCGCACAGTTTTGAGGCGCGAGAAAAAAATTGCTAACACAGTTGGTTTGATCCTTCTTGCTTTGTGTTTCACTGTTCTGCCAGCCATAATTGCTCCATTTGTGTTGATGAACTTTGGATTCAGTCTAGCAGATATGACTCCTTTGAGGCCGTTCAAATTTATTTGTATCACTCTTAGTGGACTATTGAATCCTCTACTGAACCATGGCCGCAATAATGATGTTCGGAGAGCGGTGCGTAGTTTAATCAGATGCCAAAGGTGCTGTGGAGAAGGGCGTCACATTGGCGATTTAGTAGATCATGGACAACGACGTAGAAATCTGTTTTTCTTGAGAGGAAACAACAGAGTGACTGTTGATTCTCACCAAGTGACTCACTAGAACTTCTAGTTAAAAATGCAAACCACTGGCTATGTTGAGATTGTGGCATATAATTAAAAAAATTGATTCAATGGAACTATCCCGGACAAAGGGCTTAGGACGTGACCGAAGGATAGCAATGAATAGGATTGAAAATTATGTTCTGAATTGAGAGTCGATTTTTCGCCAAAGATAGGAATTGAAAGCTAGATAATTTGAATACTTGATGCATGACTTAAAGCCCGAGTTCACGCAGTTATGCTTCTAGTCAGTGTTCACGGTTTTCAGTTCAAAGCCATATCAGGATCAATTTTGCTACAATAAAAAAAAATGAGGAGATACACTGAAAAGTTATGTTTAGAAAAGGAGGTAGTCTTTCCTTAGCACTGCGAGCTTGCATGACGTCAATAGCGTCTTTCGCTTATGTACGTTAGTTTTGAACTGATCGTGATG
>BLFN01000061.1:10854-13354 GCA_014634225.1 Acropora yongei | reverse complement strand
TGCTGCCTGTTATAGTTAATGTATTAAATGGCAAAGCTGTTTTTGATTTGTTTGGGTTTTGACAGGGGGCTTTCCTCTTAATGAAACACTAGCTCTTGGGCCTAGGAAGTATTTTCAAAAGAGGAATGTGGGTGCACTTGGGGTTTCACACAGTGATCTTATCAGATTGCCTTGCTGATATGCGTGGTCTTTTGTTTTGGTCTGGAAGTGATTAGGAATGAGAGGTAAAGTCTACAAATAGCTGCATGAAACTTTTTAACTTAAACTTTATGTCCAGCAAACCATCTGATTACCTAAATGTGGCCAGATAAGGACTTGTAGCAGATCTTGTATCTGGAATTTATACTTTTTTATGCCATTACCCCAAATTTTTAAATCTACGGGGTTTGTGTTTTGTCTAATTCATATAATCCTTTAATTTGTTCACAGTTTTCTCACAAATTGTTTGGGATGTCCAAAGTTAGCTCTAGAGCACCCTAGCTAACCACCCTGTTGATTGGCAATTTTAATAGATGACCACAAGGATCAAGGCCTGGGATTGTTTATACTAAAGTCTATGTACATATCTTGATAGTTTTAAAACAATGTTGAATATCATTTCATTCTGTTCATTTTTTCTAGGACAATATTTCAGTTTGTTCAAAGGGCAATACAGATCTTTGTGAAAACCAAGTCAAAAATGAACCCAAATCACCAGTTCTCCATCATGGTATTGGATGACAAGGCATCATGGGTAATATAGAAAAGAAGCATGTGAAAAAAATATTTGTTTGTTTTGTTTTTCACCTCCTTATATGCACCTCAGTCGAGCTTTACACACTGCACAGATACAGGACAATAGCATAACTTAGATTCAGGATAATTTGCATAGGAGTCATATACTGTTGGTTAGGGTTCTGGTTATGGTAATAGGGAATTTAAGTTAAGTCTTTTGCGATTACTCCATTTTGATCATGTTGTACGAAATAGGCGAACTGCACTTTCGCTTGCTTGGTACAAATGGTCTTCTTGTAAAGGCAAAGAGTGAAAGATCTACTGCTGCAAGCTTGCGTTGTCGTCAGACCCTCAAATATGAAAATTTCACGTCGTCGTTTGGCAGACTACGTCAAAACATTGCAACAAAAAGCGTGCCGCACGTGTAGCACGATTATTTTTCTTCATTCAACCAATGAAATCATTGATTTGTGCCGTTGTCGTTGACTTTGCCGTCGTAAAATCTTAAACTTCCTAATCATTTGGGCAACACTCTCTGTTATCTACACAAAATGGCAAGAATCTTATCATGTTGAAGTACTGGACAACCCGAAAACTTTCATGTTATTAGGTTAATTACGCCTAATGCAATGCTGTACCGGGAAGCCTATACTATCTGAGTTTTTGAAATAATTTAACAGTACTACACATTTTAATATTACATTGACGAATATGTATATTTGAAATTATTATTTTTTACTGTTTCATTGAATTAATTAAATTCTTTCATTTTTATATCTATTGAAACATTGTAAAGCACATCGAGGTCTAGGATGCGCTATATAAATACGTTTTATTACTATTATTATTATTATTATTATTATTATTATTATTATTATCAATTAGAAAGCAGGGGCAGATTCAGGAGAGGGGTGCAGGGGATGCCGACCCCCACCCCCATGACATGACTTGCAGCTTTCTATACTAAGTAGTATTCTGTTTTAAAAATAATAGATTTAAAAGACAAGCAAGCAAAAGAAAAAAATGAGGTTAGATTGAACTGACTTCTTAGTGGTGCATCCCCTCTCCAAGAAAACTTCTTCTTTCACTAATCTACATAATTATTTTATGAAACTCATCCACCGAGTGTACAACATCTTTTAAAAAAAAAAGAATATCTCTGATATCAAACTAATTATTATAAATATGATCTCAGAAGTAAAATTGCTTTGTCCTACAAAGCCAACTCTAACTTTCTCAAAAGCTCAGTCAATATTGGAACAGACTTATCCTAAGCTAAGCTGCTTTCAAGAAAAGTGTCCGGTGTCTTTCTGATGGATGATGAGTTAATTGCCGTTACATAGTAAGACAAACAGTAACCAGGTCTTTTAACATAAGAAGAGCTAATCGCTTCAAACGACGACGTATCGACGCTATACTCACGTCATTATCAAGTCAAAAAGTGTTCCACAAGTTTCAATAAATACTGAAACGAACAATAGATTATCAAGCTAAAAACTGTCATAAGTAAAACAAACCTCGGCCTGAGAGTGGCGTACGCTGCGATCCGTCTGGGCACCTTGATTCTCAGGCCGGGTTGGGCCGTGCTCAAAACCTCGGGTAGAGTCTTTTTCCAGTACAGACCTCCCATCCGGTAAGACTGAAATAATTTGGTGGTGTGATCTTAATTTTTTGGCCGAGTTTGGGAATTCATTTGTCTGTTGAGATTTTTTGACCGTAGTTTTACACATGTGCGACCTCTTTGATGCTGTGTGAGTGATCTCATGAAAAGAAGATTTAAGTTAGG
>BLFN01000060.1:91876-95257 GCA_014634225.1 Acropora yongei | reverse complement strand
CTATTTAATAGACATGCAACAAAAATTCAGGGTAGATTTACAATCACATAATAATCGAAAAGGAAGTCTTGACACTTTAATTCTAACTGGATCTCTGAGCTGAGTGGGAGAACTCGACATCACACAGCAGAAAAGATCTTTCGAACAATTTGCGTACGGGTTACAGCCTTAAATGAAGGTTAAACTAAATATACAATGAACTCACCGCATTAAAACGTCTTTAAAAGTATTGCAGACCTTTCTCCCAAATTGTTGATTAAAATATCTGTGTAAAATGGTTGGCACTACGCAAAACTATTATGCACTCTTCCACCACAACACGATAATGGCCGACAGTTCATGTTATGATCCGAGAGTAGAATGCGCGGGCAAAGTCTTATGGGATTTTTGGCGGCTGGCCGGCCAAATTGTTCGAAGTTCAAAAAAAACTTGTCTTAAATTTTTGTAATTCACTGGGAGCCAGGTATAGTTTCCCTTTTCTGTTTTACACTGAAATGTTTGGCAGGCTGCAAATGTAGAGCAGTCCTTTTATAACACATCCATAATAAAATTCTTCATTCCTTTGTAACAGCACTAGCTTGCACTAAAGAGCACGGACTAGGGAGACTAGAAAATGATATTGAAATAACAATGCACAAAAGGAAAAAAAAACATTTTAGTTCAAATTTCAAATTTTGTGCATGTTCCTTCGTTTTTTTCTTGGGTACGGAATGATGATACAGAAATATTTTGACTTTCAACAGGGGTAGGTCAAATGAGTAGGTTGTTCATTTTTCCGTCTTCAAATTCACTAACATACTGCAGAAGAAAGTACTCACCCTCTCATAAATATCTAGGACCTCCTCTCCCTCTATGCAGTGGGTGTGTAATACCACTTCACTTCTCCTCTGTAAAGTGAAGAACAGGGGCATTACAGTCATTGCCCCTGCGCAGTCATATACTTCCTATAATGGATCAGGGTAGAAAAATAATGGTATTAATTTAAATAAAATCAACCATGCAAGTAAAATACTACCCTCAGGGTTATTGGAAAATCCATCTTTTTTTCTGATGATGGCAGTTATTTTTCCAGAATAACAAGACCCTCTAGAAGCATTTACTCAGAATAATATAGGACTGGTACAGAAGTAGATGCGTTTAGTTTAGGTTTTAGTTTAGGTTTGAATAACCAGATTTTGATGCATTCCGCAGATGAGAACACTTCCTATGTTTGTTCAGGTTTAATGTCCTTTGCGAAATGATTTGGGAAATTCCTCTGTAAGCACACCAAAGTACCAGCCCCGAAGATTTCTTGGTTGTTTAAAGGGACACCCACATGTGCTTTGTGCGGTGTTTCCTTCTCTATTGTTGAACACAGGTCAATAATCAAAGATTAAAAGTAGTGCTAGGTTACGAATAAACAGCTGCTAAGTATTATTATACAGGTTTTACATGGATATGGATACTGCCAGGGGTACAGGTGCAAGTCAGGGGAATGTTGTTTGTTTCAAGAGATTTAATAAAGCGTGGTTAGAACAGCTGTTTGCCTTGTTAAAGGTAATTTTTTATGAGGAATATTTTGGATGAGCGCAGATTATGATTATTATTATTATGAAACTAGGCATTCTTGTGCGGAGTCAAGTAAAGACCTTGAAGCAGGAACAGAGTGATATGTACCTAAAATGTAGCATTCTTTTGAAACTTTTGTGATATCTTTTGGTCATTCAACCGAAGAAACCATAAAATTCATGAGACAGACCTTCCTACTCTGAATGTGTCAGAGCTGCTTTTAACGCCATGGATTCATTATCCAATACGTACTCGGCGAAAGCCTCTATGAGGTCTTCATGGTCAAGTGCTTACCGCCCACAGAGCATTGCAAGAACGAAGGCCTTATTGATCTGAACTGGAAATATACCAGTGAGAACATACTTATGGCTGATGATTTGAGCAAGTGTTCTCATGGTCGACTCCACGTTACCTGGGCCGACTCGAGGGACAAATGTAGAGCTACCATTGAAGTACTCGTGTAGGAGTTGCCTCCAGAATATCGAATAAGCCTCTCTTTTGACACCATCCACATCATTCCTCCATAGAAGGAAAAGGTTGCAGGGCATTGTGTTATTTCTCCTGATGCTTCATATGATTTGAGGAGATCAAGCATGGCAGTTTCTCTGTGGACCCAGATGTTGGTTACACCCCCAGGAGTAAGCTTCTTGAGGTTCTCCTTTCTGTCAAGGCCTGAATAAACAGAGTAAAAAAATTGAATTGTTCACCAGAAATTGCCTCGCATGCACATTAGATTACAGTGTACTGCAAATCAGAAAAACTTACCCTGAAAAGGGCAATTTCCTGGTATGGCTTAGGACTCTACACCTTACCAAACAACAAAGTGTATGTTTAACACTGCTGACACTACAGCAACAGAACTGATTGGACGTTTTGAACAAATCTAGACTGGGGCTATGTGCAAAGCTGTATTTTGTCACCTGTAGGTAGCTTCCAAAATGGACTTAAAATCAACTATTAGACATCCATGTGACCTTGCGGTGGCTCAAGATTAATTATATGATACTTCACATTGCTATTTACTTCAGAAATTGGTGCATTAGAAAAACAATTACCTCCTTTCCCCTCTTAGTGTCTGCACTGGAAAGGTTGTTTACCATTTCTCTGAATCTTTGTCCTGGACTATCAGCAACTTTGCTCTTTATCAAACCTGTCTGCAAAGTGTCCTTCACACTTTCAGAGGTGTCACTGCTAACAATTTAAACAAGTAACAGAGACAAGTTGTCTACGGACAAACTCAATGTACTTTTACATTTAAATTGGCATTTATGGTACAAGACTGACGAAGTACATATGGAATATGGTTGTAAACAATTGACCCAATGATATGGACTTGTATCCTTATTTACAGCCAAGACAAGAGAATACCGGTAGGAGCGATTGCCAAGATTACTGGTTCCCATTGACGTGTAAAATTGTCTCGCGCTAGACAACGTAAAATCTATAAGTGGCAATTTGGAGTTAAAGGGTTACTCTTAGGTGATAAAATGGAAATCAGATATTGGGACAAATGGGTGAATAACCGCTCATCAAAATAAAGCATTGTAGTGATGGTTAATTACACACATGTTAGGTACTCGCATTTCATCATTGGCCATCAAAAATGGAGGTGGGTTTGCACAAATAATATTTAAATCAGGCACAATAGCATCTAGAGGAATGTCAGCATAAGCATTTGCAGGGTTTTCTCCAAATCCTTGAAAGAGGACGTCTTCATCTGTATAGGCAGGTGCCTCAGTGCATTCTGCCATCGCCAGCATCACACAGTGCACTGACTCAATAGGTAGGGAAGGATTCACAACTGGTTCATTGAAGGATGAAAGGGTAAAGTAT
>BLFN01000060.1:71876-76876 GCA_014634225.1 Acropora yongei | reverse complement strand
TTGGTTTGTTGAAAGTTATTATTCTGGCCAGTTTCGCCTTTGCCAATTTGTTCCAGCTTTCAACTTTTGAAAAACCACAATTTTCAAACCGAGATGCTTCCTTAGCAAGGAATTTTGTTGTGTTTCCTTGATCCAAATAAAACCAGGGATCTTCTCATGCAAAATTTTAGTTGGGATCCCACCCGGTATCCCAGGTGGGATCCCAATGCGGGATTTTGGAACGGGATCCCGCCCGGTATCCCAGACAAAAAAGGGAAATCCCATAATTTTGAAATTTCCAAATCAAAGTTATTTAACCCGGGATCCCGGGAGGGATAATCTGGTATCCCAGGCAGGAAATCTGCTATACTAGGTGGAATATTCTGATATTATCTTAATGATTTAAATATTAATCTATGATCTGGATGCTGTATTAAATGAAGCAACTTTCTAACATGACCACTTCAATGAAATAAAACCATTATATTTGTCCAACTTATTATACAATCAATCAAATGCACATTGAAACATTTACAAAAAATATACAAATTTCATTCAAATACAGCAGAAATACAACACTGTTCTTCAAAAATTAAACTCATTGTCTCAAAAAATATATACATATTAATATAAAATGTCAATTTTTTTCTTTTTGTTTAAATTGCGACATTTGTCTGCAATCCTCTGCCGCATGTTCACAGGTTCCCTCTTCCAGTTTATTTCACTCTCCTCTTCACTCCACTCAAAGTAACAGGAGATGAGATGAGAAACACAAATGTTTAATAGTATCAGTTAGAGAGCATTAACTATAAAAAGGAATATATTGCAGATCACTTATAAATTATTTGACTCAGATTACATTTCTAGGACATTTTTCACGGTTGAGACTGTACATCAATCAGTTTAGTCAAAAGTCACAACATTGCAATGATTGAGGGAAGTTTTGCACATTTACAATATCTGTTAAATAAAAACCAAAGGAGAAAACTTGCATTGAATAGCACCCAGTATGTTCTTGTCCAGTGCTTTTTTACCATTTTGCCCAGAATTGTTGGACTCGGCCTGTGTTTTGGCGTCAACCAAGATGTTCAAAAGGTTAAAGGCTAGGCATTTTGGTACACCCCTAGCCTCTTCTTCTGCCCTTTTGATGACAGAGAGGGAAGCTGTGATACCAAACTTCCTGTGTCCAATGTAACCTAAAAGATTGACATGTTGTGGAATACATAGATTACTTCAATGTTACAGTGAGTTGAACCCTGTTTAGCCATAGGAGACAAAAAAACAATTCCAAAAAAGCCAAGGTATAAATGGATGAAAATGCACTTCAAGTGTTTGAATATTTGAGGTAGCACTGGTGTTCAAATTAGCCCAGTTTAAAATTGTGAGATAATTGTGAACTGAAAACCATTCACAGTTGACCTTATAACTAATTAGAAAGATTGATTATTACTGGATTGATACACAACTGCACAAACCTGTTCAAGCCTCTCAGCCTCCTTCTGCCTCTCTGGGGTGGATTCAAATGGCTGTGTGGTTACCAGGGTTGAGCCACTACATGTATTTAGTGGTGAATATGGCTCACAACAAGGTTGAGAGGTCTAGAAATCTGAACATACAGATGGGAAGGAGTTAAAAACAAACTTTACAGTGAAAACAGTAATTAACCTGAATCTGTTAAAGAATGCTTTAAGAATTTGCTAAGAAGTGTTGCGTCTGTTCAATAGTTACATGGTGAAATGCTAATCCATAGCTCTGTAAACACTGGGCAGGTTGTTAAACACAGCAGATGTTGTCTGCCAGCTGATACAGGTTGAATTGACAAGTTTGACTGTAACCCTGAATTATAATTATTACCTTTGACTTCAAGACCTTAGATGCCATTACTTCCTCTAGTCCTTTCTCATTTGTCTTTTGTTGTTCAACAAGAACTTCGATGCACTTTTTCATGCTGTCAAACATTTCATGAATCCCTCTCATAGATGTAGCCAACATTTCCTGAAGCTAGGTATGTGATATAACCAATAAATAAATCACACAATGGAGAAAAGATAAAAAGAAGACAAATATTTAATGCTGAATGTAAAACAGTTTGTTGGATTAGACCAACTAGCAACTTTCAATCAAATTACCTGTAATTTATAGACAATGCTTCCACTTTTCAGTGTAGCATCATCATTAATGCTGATTGGTTAGGACGCTTTGTCTTAGACTCAGCCTAGATGCAAATAAACACAGAAATTAGACGTAGCATGCTTGCAGGTTGATAGAATTTCGCAGAAGTTCCCTCTTGGATTTGTACCGCTTAATTAAATTACCTGTGATTTAATGTCCAATGTTGCTTGTTTAGGCATGGCATCAGTAACCATGTCACTCTCCAAGTCACTGTGTACATCCATTTCATGATCACTTTCAGCAGTTTCCTGTCAATTTGAATTAAATTGTAAGAATACCAGTAACTTAAGATGCCAATTTAACAACTTTAATTGAAGGGCTCAGGGCAAAAACGTCCTAACTCACATTTTGGGTCTTTTTTCATTTTTGCCCAAAAGTGCGGCATTGTCTGATCGTTCGTTCCGAGCGTCGCCAAGTTCATTGAAGCGAGACGTAAATAATTCTTTTCAAGGTTCAAGGCCGAAATTAGCGAGTGGCACGGTGGCTCAGAGGAGTGGTGGAGCACACATAGAGCGGATGAGGAGCAGGACCGTCAGTTCGAGTTCGAGAGATCACTACGTTCAGTTTTTGTTTTTTGTTTTTTTTACTTACTTTTCTTTTTTAATGAAGACAGAAATACTGTATCGTCGCCGCCGCTCCAGGCCGCCTTAATCGAAGAAGTTGCGTATGTTAAGAAGATTTTAGTAACTGGAGGAACCTACATATCGTACTCATCGTAGTGAAATAAGCAAACTTTTGGTGTTTCACTCGAAGATGTCCGTTCTTATTGTTTGTTTTGACGCATACAAAATTCTCTCAACGATGAAATCACTGATGGAGTGATATATTTTACATTAAGTTTATTACACACTAAACTTTTGACAACAGTTGGTTGATTCAAATTCGACATTTCACAAAGACGGTATTTTTTTCCTTCACTTAACTTTCTTTTAATAAGACAGTTGCCGTTCGGTTCATTGTCGAGTAGGTTTCAGCAGAAAAGGATCAGTTGCCATTTGCCGAAAAAGTTCCGATTCTCAGCAATCGCGGCGTGTTGGTCACGTATTTGTAGAGCGAGAGAAAATTTAAACTCTAAAGCGAACCCGACTTAATTAGCATGGCACGCTAGCGCACTCGAGTTGTGGACGCACACTTGCGGAGGTCTACATGTGCAAGCGAGTTCGATATTTATCAAGTTTGTTAGTTTTTTTTTTTTACTTTTCTTTATTAATGAAAACGGAAATACTATTTCCTTCACTTAAGTTTCTTTTAACAAGACAGTTGCCGTTCAGTTCATTGTCGAGTAGGTTTCAGCAGAAAAGGATCAGTTGCCATTTGCCGAAAAGGTTCCGATTCTCAGCAAGCGAGGCGTGTTGGTCACGTATTTGTAGAGCGAGAGAAAATTTAAACTCTAAAGCGAACCAGACTTAATTAACATGGCACGCTGGCGCAATCGAGTTGTGGACGCACGCTTGCGGAGGTCAGCAGGTGTAAGCGAGTTCGATATTCATCAAGATTGTTATTTTTTTTTTTTTACTCTTCTTTATTAGTGAAGACGGAAATACTGTCTCGTCGCCGCTGCTCCAGACCACCTTAATCGAAGAAGTTGCGTATGTTAAGAAGACTATAGTAAACGGAGGAAGCCACATATTGTACTCATTGTAGTGAAATAAGCAAACTTTTGGTGTTTCACTCGAAGATGTCCGTTCTTATTGTTTGTTTGGACGCATACAAAATTCTCTCAATGATGAAATCACTGATGGAGTGATATATTTACATAGTTTATTACACACTAAACTTTTGACAACAGTTAGTTCAAATTCGTCATATCACAAACACGGCATTTTTTTCCTTCAATTAACTTTCTGTAATAAGACAGTTGCCGTTCATTGTCGAGTAAGTTTAGGCAGAAAAGGATCAGTTGCCATTTGCCGAAAAAGTTCCGATTCTCAGGAAGCGAAGCGGCGCCATTACCAAACTGTGTGGTATGGGACATATATGGACCATATATGGGTATGATATGGGATAATCTATGGGCCATGTATGGACTTCATATGGTTTTGATATGGGACATTCTCCACCATATCAAACCCGTAACTGAACGATCCCATATCATTTCCATAGAGCAGGTACAGCAACGTCTGAATTAGCTGCTGGCATGGTATAGCTATGGGCAGCTTGCTCCCGCAGTTTTCCTCTGTAACTGAATAATCCCATATCATTTCCGTAGTTCAGGTAAAGCAAGACTAGTGTGCTGTAACAGCTGGTATGGAATACCTATGGCCACCTGATTCCCATAGTTATTCCACACAATTTGATGATTCCATATCATTCCCATAGAAAAGGAAAGTGAAGCAGATGAGCCAATGCTATGGAATATCTATGGGCAACTTCTTCCCATAGTTTTACCATAGAAATCTGTTCTTAGGCTTTCAATCCCATGTACTTCCCAGAGCGTGAAATTTCACAAAAATGGACACCATATACATCCCATATGATGTTGTAACCATGTATGGGCCATAATTTTCCATATCAAACCCATACTTTTACTTTGGTAAAGGGGTAATGGTAACGTATTTGTAGGGCGAGAGAAAGCATTTATCTTTAAAGCGCACCAAGTCTATGAAATATGGCACGCTGGCGCAAGCGAGTGATGATTGCACGCTTGCGGAGGACAACGAGAGTGACAGAGTTCGAAATCGATTATCTTCAAAATTTGTTGGTTTTTTGTTTTGTTTTTATTTTTTTACTTACTTTACTGTCTCGTCGCCGCCGCTCTAGGCGGCCTTAATCGAAGAAGTTGCGTATGTTAAGAAGATTATAGTAACCGGAGGAACCTACATATCGTACTCATCGCAGTGAAATAAGCA
>BLFN01000059.1:201597-204097 GCA_014634225.1 Acropora yongei | reverse complement strand
ATTAATATTATTAATAATGTCTCTCAACCATAGGCCTTTGCATGCTTCATCTGTGCCACTTTTAGGCTTCCCAGAATTGGAAACCTGTGTAGATGTTGTGAGAATCAGTCCAAATCTTAGTATAAAAACAGTTGTTGATAGGTAGAACGTGTAAACCATTGTATCCAAAATTGGTGCAAATGAGAAAGCCATTTAATTAAGTAAACACATGGTTCGCACAGGCCTGGAATACTCCTGGAAAAACTGCTTGGTCCTTGAAAACTCCTTGAATTTGTAGAAATAGTACTGAAATTTTATCGAAGAGTCCTTCAATACTTAAAACTACAGGCTAACAAGTCATTTTGATAGGGAAAGATTGAACACATTGTATTAATAAAGACAAAAAATGCTTTTAAAAAAGGCTAAGCTTTTATGTATGGGGGTAATTTAGTGTTTTCAATAATAATGAGTAACCACTCCTTTAATGGGGTTCTCAAAATGTATTATGTAGCCCCCCTTTGCACAGATAGAATTTTGAATCTGTTGCTTGAAGTATGAAATTTAATCGACCATGAATTCAAAAGGTTGGAGAGGCAACTGGATTTATAATTGACAGTGGGAACTTAATTCACTGTGCAAAGGCTGGCTGACTGCATTTAAAGGTGACAGGAAAAAGGCTTTATGCAAATGCTGTGATTGAATCATTGACATTTCAAACGTGAGCAACAGTGCGTTGAAATTACACTTGAAAGGTGAAAGACATAAAAACAACAGTGGAAGCAGGCTGCCAATGACAATAACATCATTCGGTTTTGTTTCATGTGCAAAAAACTTTTTATCTTGTGTAATAATGAATGCTGATGACACTAACCTAACTTATGCATCAAAAGACCCGATGAGTTGTTCTCATTCCTGGCATGTGACTTAGGCAACCTTAAACAATGGCTTTATTCTAATCACTTAAGTCTTAATGTTGTCAAAACTGAATGCTTGTTCATTGAGACTTGGCACAAAATCTTGCTACTACCTAGTTTAAACTCAGATATTTGTCTTGATGGCAATTCAATAGAAAGAGTTGATTCCTGTTAATGTCTTGGTATACAGGTAGATGAAAAGCTATCTTGGGGTCCCCATATCTCTGAGGTTAATCGGAAGGTTTCAAAAGACTTATTAAGCCACTATGCCCCCAACCAGTGTTGATAACATTCTACAAATCCCTCATTTTGCCATATCTTGATTATTATAGTGCAGTCTGGGATGGCATTTGTACTGGCCCAAAGTAATAAATTCCAAAAATTACAAACAGAGCTGCTTGCATAATAGTCAGAGCTCACTGGGATGTGAGATCCTATCAGATTCGTTTGGACCTAAACTTGCTGACAGATGTACTACCAAACAAATGGAAACTCTTATGTTCAAAACACAGAATGAAACAATTACCTGAGTATATGTCCAATAGATTTGAGAATACTAATACTATCCTTAGATACAATCTAGATGAGTCAGAGCTAAATCTGTTCATCCCAATACTGAACTCTGAAGCTCTTAATAAGAGTTCCCACTCTAGAGGTGCCATTACCCTGAACAGTCTGCCTGTAAGCAGGCCACTAGTTTGAGCAATTATTACATTTAATTAATAATTAATTAAATTAAATAAGTAATGCAAGAAATAACAATTATTGTTAAGTTCAGTTGTTCTAATTTTAACTTAATGGATTGGGTAATGCTCTTAGACTTAAATAAGCCTTTTAAGTAAATTAAAGTTGTAAGTAAATTAAAATTTTAAAATTTAGGTAAATTAGATTTTAGACTGTGATTCTACTATTTTTATCAGTAATCATTGTTGTTTTATACAGATCCATGGGTGAGCACTTCTTAGTGTGATGGACTCTGTGTTGAAATAGAGTTTTAATTGATTGAGATGTAATATTATTGGGACACAATTAAGTGAGTGCCTGGAGAAACAGACTCCTTGAATGCTGTTTAAAATTCCTGGAAAGCTCTTTGAATGAAAAGCAAGGAAACTTGTATGAACCATGAAACAGCAGGACACATGCACAAAGGTCTGTGGTTGAGATAGACCCTTTTCTTTTTAATGGCTTAGCAAATTCCCAAATTCATGTATTGTACTCTTAGAAAATGTCAAACCTTCATGGGATTTGATTGTGACAGGTGAGGTCCTAAGATGGACTCTTGCTATTAGCTTATGTCTTGACATCCTGATGAGAAGCCGCATCTTCACTTAGGTTGTGAAAATGTTAGACGACAGCAATAGTCCTCAGGACTTCTCTCGTGTGGATGATAAAATGATTTCAATCAAGGTATCTTATTCCTGGATCCAAGCCATTGTCAATTTAAAAGCCAGTAACTGGGAAAATAAAACCACTGGGCAAACAGTATCTTGTTCTGATTTGACAGTAAAGTGCTTATGAATCTCTGTAATTTCATAATTTGCCAATCAGAGTTTTACGCGGCTGTCTTGAAGGCTTGTTTCTCCTTTCATTTTCACTGCTTTTTCCAC
>BLFN01000059.1:188159-190939 GCA_014634225.1 Acropora yongei | reverse complement strand
TGCCAATCTGTTTCCAAGTGTCTTTGGAATTCCGGTAATCGATGTCCGCTATTTTTTTACTAAGATACAAGCATTTTTTCCGTCTACACGTTTTCTTAAAACTCTTCTTTTTCTCATGTAGGAATGTTCTCAATTGAACATTATCAGGGTTGCGGGAAATTTGTTTCCCAAGTGATTTTAAGTTTTCTTTTTCCGTTTCACAATCCTGATCAAACCAAGTTTTCCTTTGCTTATATCTGCTTTTTTGTTTTTGAAACTTCAGACCAGCTGTTTTGCATGCCGCAACTAGAGTTTGGCTTACTAATTCGGTTGCTATGTTAACATTGTCATGTAATGAAGCTTCCTCCAACTTAGATTGGAATTCTTGTGATTGCAAAGTCCTTTTTAATTTGTCCGTCAAATTGATGTTCCAACATATCTATTGTGTTCAGTAAGATTGTAACTGTAAGATTAAATTGTATTGTGTTCAGTAAGATAGTATCTGATCTGGCCGGATTAGCTTTTATTTCTGGAAGCAAAGGTGGGGGGTACTGCAAAGACTGTGTAGTGTGCCCTCCGGGGAGATCACCTTTCCCAAAATGTGGTAGTGTGGTTGAAAACATCAACAGTATCAGTTGCAGAGTGTGCATTAAGAAAACGTTTTCAGTCACTATTTAGAACGTCTGAATAAATACCCTGATTATCTGCTCTTTTGGCCAATAAGCACAAGTCTTTTATAGGAGACGTAAACTTTGGACTGGGCCAATACTTTCGTTCAAGCTCTTTACTCATGTGACTGTCAGCTGATGTAAATGTCATTTTGGCGGGAAATGATTATTAGAGACCAAACGTGGAGTTATCGTTCACAAAAAATAATAAATTGTTAAAAATTTGCCATTTTTGCACTCTACATATTATACACGACAATTTTTCATCCCTTGTGTATAAAAATACACCGAATTGTCGAGAAAAGAGGACGATCTCAACTAGATTCGTCGATGTTTGTTCATTTATTAGGCTTCAAATACAAAACAAAGTTATTTAAAAACTCAAACAGACTTGTTGAACAAACTCGAACAACAAATAAATGTCCTACACTACACTGATCTTCGATCACAGAGAATATTAGTTTCAAAGCAGAATTCACTTTGATTAGTTCGTCTGTGCAAGTTGGCTTTACGGACATTACGATAAGCATTCTTGAAAAATCCCAGTCGCTTCGTTTCTTCGAGGCTTCGTTTCACCTGTCAGGGAAATTCAGCATGCGAAGGCCGCAAGGCCTCATGGGTACTATTGCGCAATTTGTCCATTTTCTAGCGGAGGAAAAATAATACAAAAAAAAAAACCCTACGCATATTATGACCCGTGCCGACGGCCTACGGCCTGGGTACGAGTAACAAGTGCAAAGTATTAAAATAATAATATGGTTAATTTATTATAATATAAAATTTCATTAAATTCTGAGCACTTTGATGCTTGGAAAATTAGGGCAAGATGTTCTTGATGGAATTCTATCGCTGCAGATTTTAATTTATTGCTTCCATTAAGGTCATATGGGACGTGAGCTGATAAAAAAGATTGAGTGAGCCAATAAGAATTCTGGAGAGGCAATATCTTGGGTTGAAACTTTACTAAATGATTTTCTGACCATTGATAAATTAATAACTTATTGGTCAAGTGATTTAAGAAATCATTTATAATTTTCTAATGAGACAAGATTGCTTTGTTATCATCATTTACCTGTGTTTCGCTGATGATTGAGAAGTAATGACCATTCATCAGTTCAAACTTGAGACTGACATTTTCAGTGATTTCAAAATATTGTTGATGGAGAACACCAAACTTTTGGGCCTCACTAAATGGGAATTCAGTGCCATGATTCACAAGAGCCTCATCTCGCTTTACTTTTGGATAAACCTGAAACAACCCCAATGCTACCACATCAGCAAAATTTAGCAAATAATTCTTGCAAGAGAGTTTAAACCTGAATCCTTAGCCAGGAGGTCATGGGGTTCTTGTCACCACCAGTGTACCCCTCTTGTTGAGATTATCCTCATTGAAAGACATTTCATTGATGAGGTGTGACGCTTTGAATAGTTAACAAATAGCAAACAACTATCAGGTCAAGGTGCCATAGGGGGAATTTATTAATATTATTAATAATGTCTCTCAACCATAGGCCTTTGCATGCTTCATCTGTGCCACTTTTAGGCTTCCCAGAATTGGAAACCTTTGTAGATGTTGTGAGAATCAGTCCAAATCTTAGTATAAAAACAGTTGTTGATAGGTAAAACGTGTAAACCATTGTATCCAAAATTGGTGCAAATGAGAAAGCCATTTAATTAAGTAAACACATGGTTTGCACAGGCCTGGAATACTCCTGGAAAAACTGCTTGGTCCTTGAAAACTCCTTGAATTTGTAGAAATAGTACTGAAATTTTATCGAAGAGTCCTTCAATACTTTAAACTACAGGCTAACAAGTCATTTTGATAGGGAAAGATTGAACACATTGTATTAATAAAGACAAGAAATGCTTTTAAAAAAGGCTAAGCTTTTATGTATGGGGGTAATTTAGTGTTTTCAATAATAATGAGTAACCACTCCTTTAATGGGGTTCTCAAAATGTAGTATGTAGCCCCCCTTTGCACAGATAGAATCATGAATCTGTTGCTTGAGGTATGAAATTTAATCGACCATGAATTCAAAAGGTTGGAGAGGCAACTGGATTTATAATTGACAGTGGGAACTTAATTCACTGTGCAAAGGCTGGCTGACTGCATGTAAAGGTGACAGGAAAAAG
>BLFN01000059.1:168159-170659 GCA_014634225.1 Acropora yongei | reverse complement strand
CCTGGAAATTTGAGCTTTATTTTCGAGAAATAGGCTGTGTGAAAATACTACAGACCTCGTGTTTGAAAACAATGGAATCAGCGAAGCAACAGTTACTTTTGGTTGTTCAATTTTAACACTACCGAGTGCATGCGTCCTGTCAATCCAATGATGTGTCTAGTTTAAATATGACCTTTTAGTCTCTTTTCTCTGGAGCAAGATTGTTACTGTGGTGATTGAGATCTCATCTCAGTTCTTTCTATTGGTGACCATGAGTACAGTATTACTATTGGTCTCTTAAATCATGTTTAGCCAATGAGACCAAGCTACACTTTGTTTGACAGTTCAAAACACATGCAATGCGTGTTGCACCCAACATAATAATTATTATCATATAATGCTTGATATTATTAAGATTTAAAGCTATATAAAGGCCTGACAAGAAGTTACAAATTTAATTATTTTGCAATTCTCAATTTTTCCACAGAAACTAATGCAAGATGAAAGATCTAAAAGCATGACTCTGTTGGGTTCTCCTCAGTCAATCAATGTTGAGGCTGCTTTTGAGACTGATGTAAAAATAGTAATTAAACAACTTTGTGGTGGTTGGAAAATAGCACCCACAAATCCTCAGGTAAGGAAAGCACATTGATGTCCCTCTCCATAACTCAAAATGTGCGATAGGATAGGTATGAAGGAAATTCTGATGAAGCTGCTGCAATTTTGGAAGTGGCTAGAATGGGTTAGTTATCAGATAAAAAAATCATTTTGGATGTAAGGAAAAAAATAGTCCAATAATTTCATATGCAACATTAATTTGTTGAGATCTTGTATTTAATGGCTTATTATCATTGTTATTATTATTATTATTATTGTTTTAATTATCTTTTAAGTTTGTGAGTTTGGTATTTTAATGTTATGGTTAGTTAATTTGCATTAGTCGTTTGTCCTGTTTGTCAATGTTACTTAAAAACAATAGTAAGGAGGAAGGCCTGAAAAATTTGGATTAAAACTGGATTCGAACCCTGACCTCAGCAATGCCGGTGCAATGCTCTGTGGAGCTATGAGGCCAACTGGGGGCTGGTCATTATGTGGGTCGATCGATTATATGCCCATGGATGATGGGTGTAGATCTTTATGTCATGTTAATACAAGAAAGTCATGTATTTGAACTGTGGATTGACACAAAGTTTGAAGTGTGAGATCCACCCCATTTTTTTTCTTTTTTTAATTATGTTACTTATGTAGTAATCAGGAAGTTATGGTGAGGATCTCACACTTTGTTTCAATTCTCAGTTCAAATACATGACTTTCATATATCAACATCGTACATGGTATTGTGTAGTTAATAAAATACCAAGGTTATCTCAATAATAACGTACAGTGAGTGATCTGCAAAATTACAGAGGCCTTGAGTGATTGATTATAGGTCAAATTGTGTCCACTCTCTTGTCAATATTTTAGTAATGGTTATTTAATATTCATCCTTGTTAATGGGTAAAAGTGGACATTGTAAAAAATTAGGGAAAAAATTGAGTGAACAATAGTCTTATGATGGAGTACACTTTGAATACAATCCAGATTGTTCTTTAATGTTTCATTTCCTGATGACTAATCCTTAATGCAATAAGTTTGTGTCAGCTGGGAATCCTGGCAAAAGTATCACCTTCAGTGAGAGCCATTCAAGGTTGAATAGTCAATAACGATTTAAAGGGTGGTTAAGTACTGTGTTTTAACATCTGCCTGAGTCATTTAGTTGAGCCAACACAATAACAGAGAAAATCTCTCACCATGCTGAGTTTGTCTTGTTATTTTTCCCCCTTGCAGGTTATACCTCACAAGAGTATAAAGGAATCTTACAGGACTTTTCCATGTGCAGAGATACTATTTGAGCATGATAATGGGCGGAATAGAGACTTTCGCTGTGTAATTGAAGTGATAGCAGATGACACAACAATCCAAATCTGTGCAATCACTTCTATGAAAGAGGTAAATCTTACTGAAAAATAGATTTGTGCCACAGGACAGCTTTTCAAAAACACAATATTTTGATTTGGGCTTTTTCTTCTTCATTTCATTCAACACTGTATACCTATTCTCATTCATTCATAAGACATAAAATGTCTTTAGCATTTTATCTCAACATGGTTAAATGTGCTTAGCATACTCCATGCCCCTTCTGGCTATTCCCCAGGGTTTTCTCCTATCCTATTTAAGTGTTCTCTCACGGGAAACTCATCCTCTCTCATTTCCAGGCGGGTTCTGTTGCGTGTAGTGGTTCGGTTTTCCCCACCCTCCTCCCCTTCAGCGATGTCTACCATTCCCACATTATATACTCCTTCTCTGTCTTATGCAGAATTTTTCCTCCCATATCTTATTAGCATAGGCCATAGGGTGTCTTTTCAATGTCAGTGTGAATATATTACTATCCAGCTGTATGATTTATGTGATTTGCACTGCTACCACAAGGTGTCACATAGCATCCCCTTTTAAAGCCTTATACCGGTAACTTTATTTAGTA
>BLFN01000059.1:164066-167337 GCA_014634225.1 Acropora yongei | reverse complement strand
GTTTCAGTAATGAATACACTTATGCTTGTGCTGCTGTGCTTATCAGGACTAACTGGGACCTGTTTCTCGAAGTCCCAAAACTTTTTGGGTGCATTTCGGGTAACATAATTATTTTTGTATCTTCAAAATGAATGTGTCTCAAGGCACAAAACCTTGCAGTTCAACCATCTAAGCTGCGACCACTTTAGGCACCATGGTAATTAAATTTTTTGTACCGGCAACTTTATTCACAAAAGAGTCACCAAATAGCCAACCATAGGACACCTGAAGGTGCTGAAATAATAATCTATTGTCTGAATTGTACTGAAATGATAAGGTCCTTTCTGCTGATATCCCAGAGGGAAAAGTTGAAAAGATGTCGTCGAAAATCATTCAAACGAATGCTTAATTCAGTAGGATTTCTGCTCCACTGAGCAAAGAGCTTGCCTAGCTGTAGCATGTGACATTTCTATTAATCTTGTAACATGTGACAATCAGCAAGCAATCGATTTGTTTTCTATCATGTGTATATTGTGTATTTGGCTAAACTGGGGAGATTCTTACAAAGCAAATTAACATATATTTTAGGGTTAAAATATATGGAAAAGCAGAAAGTAGAGGTTTTCATTGAACATTTTTGGGTTAAAATAAATCTAATAAATGTTATTTTAACCCAAAAATATATGTTTATTTTCGTTGTAGCAGTCTTCCCAGTTCAGCCACACCTGCAGTTTCTGAGGACAAATTATTATTAAAAATAAAACAGTTGCTTGTTGGTTGTCACGCATTACAAGGTTAAGAGAAATGTCATGGGCTAGGCAACTGATCTGTTCTTAGTGGAGCAGAACAATATTTTAGCAGAAATCCTACAGAATTAAGTATTATTTTTTAATGAGCATCATCTTTTCCCACTGGGATATTAGCAGAGAGGATCTTGTCATTTCAGTACAATTCAAACAATAGATTATTATTTTTTTCTCAAGTATTAATTTCCTGTGGTCTCCAACTTGGCGACTATTTTGTGAATCAAGTCGCTAGTACGAACATTTTAGTCGTCTGTGGCGCCTAATGTGATTGCAGCTTGGAGGGTTAAATAGGGTAGCTTAAGCTAACCCTAACCCTAGTCTGTCCCATAATGTAAAGCAAGAAAGCAAAACAACATCACTAACCTTACTTCTACAAAACCATTTGACAGAGTAACACTGACGCATTCACACGAAGTCCTTGTGTTTTAAATGCATTGTTCGTGGCACAGTAAATTCTGGTTAAAAGATTATGTTGCTACTTGCTAGCTGTGCTCACTTTGCAGAAATGAGGGATCTTATTGTTCTGTGTACAGCACACAGCTAGGATTAATAATTATTGTCTATGTTTGATGCTACTCTGGTTTAAAATGAATGTAACATAAAAGGTCACAATTCAAGACTCAAATTTTGAAACTCCCATTTTTGTTTTTGTGTGGGACTATCTAAAACTCAAGTAAGCTATGATCATCGCAGTTATAAACACAATTTAAGCAATTGCGTATAGAAGCCTGAAAAAGGCTTCTATACGCAATTGCTTAAATTGTGTTTATAACTGCAATTGTGTTTATAACTGCGATTTCAGGCTTCTATACGCAATTGCTTAAATTGTGTTTATAACTGCAATTGTGTTTATAACTGCGATTTCAGGCTTCTATACGCAATTGCTTAAATTGTGTTTATAACTGCGATGATCATAGCTTACTTGATTTCAACTCCGCAGTTCCATATATGAAACATTTCATATATCACTTCACTATCTAAAACTGTTACACAACTCTTTTTATACACTCGGTAATTTGCATTGATGAGGCTTAAACAGAAACCGCCCGCACCATGGTTCAAAGGAGTGTAATGGGAATTAATGTGCTAAGCTACCAAACAAGGGTGCTGATGGCACCATCAGTTGGTTGTGATAATTTTGGAAATTTTCCACTTCTTTTAACTGGCATTGAGTTTAAACTAGAGTGGCATCTATGTTTTTTCTCAACATTCTCGGTACCTTTGACAATGTTACAATAAGGTATTTTATGTCCAATGTATCACTGCTGTACTTTACATGATACTGCTCTACTTTAAGCAGCCCATTTCACATGTAGGTGACTTTGAAGCTACAGCTGGGGTACAAAGCAGCCAGCCAGAAAACCTGATGGCTTCGGGAAATTCTGGTGATCCTAAATCCATCCAAACATGTGGAAGAACTTCAATTCCGGAGGTAAAAAGACATTGTTTCATAAATATTTGGATTTCTCACATTTGTTTATATAATACCAACCAATAAAATGGGTTAAATCAAGACAAGCAATGGTCCCTTGCTCTGGTGATGGGTCATCTTTGCAGGTGTCCCACATGGTGGCAGTTGGATTTTCTTGCTTGCTTGAACAGCCATTTTTGGCATCAGTTTCTTGCAATATTTTAGCCTTTCCTTCACTCTTCCTGATGAGTCTCTGGTTGATAAGTATTCCACTGTTTGCTTCAGTGTCACAGTGTGACAATGCCCTTTTGGTAGTGGCCATGCACTCGCAAGACTGACATGGATGCCTTCTTCCTCCTCATGAGATCTCTTCGTGGCTCTGCCAACCTGTAAGACACCAGCTCTAACATTCATCTATTGTTGATAAAGTTAAATGATAATTATCAAAATTTAGACGCCTTCTTCTTCTTCTTCTTCTTCTTCTTCTTCTTCTTCTTCTTCTTCTTCTTTTGCTGTAAAATTGAACGATACTTTGCCTCATAGCTCATCTGGGGGACACTTATTGGCGATGGAAACCGGATTTTTCTCTTTGCCTTCCTGAACATTTGACTAATATTTACCGAGCGTCTATGCTTGAACACTTTTTTTGGGAATTGTGAAGAACAGCTCCCCTCCACTGACAGTCGGCCAATACTCACCTGCCTGTTGGCCTTCTGTTGTAAACTGTCGACTGACAGTTGACTGACAGTTCACCAACTGATGGCCTACTGTCGGCCGACAGCTTATTTAATATTTGCTGAAAAGATAACTGCTTATAAGCCATCTGTCGGTCGACAGTCGACTGACCGTCGGCCAACAGTTGGTGAACAGTTGGTGAAGTGTTGTTAACCTGTTGGTAGTGTATCGGTAAACTTAGGACAATAATTGCCTTGAGAAGTTTAAACTCTTAAACCCTGGAAAAATGGCATCGAAAAGATAAAATGAAATTAAAAAACTCTGTGAGATAAATGTCTCTTTGCTGTTAGTTCAGCTCCATTTCTAGGCAATTTCCTTTCCAGCATTCACTTTGCTTCCC
>BLFN01000059.1:156566-161566 GCA_014634225.1 Acropora yongei | reverse complement strand
GTAGTGTTTCGAATGGTCAACGAATCGCAAAGTTAGCGAAACGACTTCAGTTGTGAGCGAAGTGGAAGTTAGAGAAACAATCAAAAGACGTTAGGCGTTTGCTCGAAGTATGGTTAGGGCTAACCAATGTTAACTACCATAGAAACCTATGGGTTTCGATACCTCTTGACCAATGGTTAGCGCTAACCATTCTACGAGCGAAACTACCTCGTACCGTCCCTGTTGTGGATACCCTATTGTAACTTGAACCCCTCAAGCTATTAGACATTCTGCATCGTAAGTTTTATTTTATTTCACTTTTTTTTTCAGCCTCCAAGCCTTTAGAAAGTTTTGTTCATGACCTTTCCATGTCTGTGGAGAAGATCTTTCAGCGTTTGGATACACGCACTAAAGGAGCTAGTCATTATGATTATGAAGTCATAGGTTACTATTTCGGCCACGACCGTTTTGAAATAAGCTCCAGGTTTGAAAAGTCTGTCAGCGGTCCCTCCAGGGCAATGATGGAGGCCATTGTCGCTCGCTACCCAGAGCTCACAGTCGAGCAGTTTGCAAGAGTGGTGGAAGAACAAACGTCCCGAAAGGATGTTGCTCGCTTGCTGAGAGCTTATGATCGTGATTCGCTGAGTAAGCCTGGAGATTTATCGCTCGTTTTAGAGTAGTTACACATAAACTTACTCATTTCAAAAGGAGTTTAGAACCTTAAAGTGCTTAAATTTAACTGGTTGTAAATGAGGGAGTTATTATAAATTTAGGCAATATTACAAAAACTAAGACCCAATTAATTAATTCAAACTGTAGCCCTTTCATATGTGTCGCTAGACCTTTGAATCAATCGCACGCCTGTAAGACGTTAATTATTGTTGTACAGAATACATTTTTTTTTTCACTTTCCAATACAAAAGGAAGAAAAAGAAAGAAAGTGGAGGAATAAGAAAATTTAGATGTTACAATTGTTTCCTTGGGAAACACTTTTTAGCTTTTTTCGGGAAAATGAAAAGATTGAGTTCTTTTATGTCATGTGGTAGTTTTTGCCAATGGTCAACTGCCAGAGTCGACAAAGTTGCTTTTCCAATATTAGTCCTGAAACGTGTTTTATAGAAATTGCTTTTTGAAGCATATCTAGTAGTGTATGTATGAGCATCGCTAGCATAACGAAAATAGTTATCGAAAATGCTAGGGATCTGCTTTTTATGCCATTGGTGGGAGAACTGAAGTAAACGAAGTATAAAAATGTTCTCTACTGTAAGTATGTCTAGTAAGTTCATTAAAGGGAGGGCACTATCTGTATTTTTACAATATAGCGTGGCAAAGAACATTGAACGGATAATATGATTTTGCTTGACTAAAATTTTCTTCAAATGCGATGCGCTAGCACTACCCCAAGCAATAATAGCGTATGAGAGATATGGATATATTAAGTTAAAAATTGTCTGAGTTGCTTTAAGGGCAGAAAGTGCCTTAGCTTGAGAAATATACCTGTTTAACTTTGAATGTATTAGCTGTTTTCTTTTTATTTGATTTAGTAATCATATAGTTTGTTTTCTTGAAATTTATCGACAGTCTGTTTATATCACACCATTCCTTCACCTTTAGAAGTTCTTGGTTAATTAAGGTTTCCAACTGAGTGGCATTGGGGGAAGAGGCAAAAATATTAGTGTCGTCTGCAAACATTCTGAAGGAAAGCTTCTCAGAGCATTTGGAAATGTCATTAATTTATATAAGAAACAATAAGGGCCCAAGCGAGCTGCCTTGAGGAACACCACAGACCACAGTCTAGATGATTCCATACCAGCTAAAGAGACATACTGTTGTCTATTTGTCAAGTAGTTTGTGAACCACTGGAGAGGCAGTCCTCTGATTCCATACATCTCCATTTTCTTAAAAGGAAGATTGTGATAAACAGTATCAAACGCTTTTGCGAAATCAAGAAAAACTCCACAGGTAAAGAGGTTGTTGTCAATCGCATTCTTTAAATTATCTGTGATCTCTGCTATTGGCTGTTCAGTCGACCTCCCTTTCCTAAAGCCAAATTGAAATTGATAGAGAATTTCATATTTTTCAATATGATTTGCCTGTAGCTTTTCAAAGATTTGAGTGAAAACAGAGAGAGTCGAGATTGGGCGGTAGTTTGTCGAGTCTGCCGCCTTTATCAACCGGTGTTATTTTTGATAACTTCAATATATCTGGAACGATGCCTTGTTCTAGGGATTGGTCATACACTTTTGTCAATGCCTTATGTATATGGTCACAGGCATGTTTGACGCATTTGACAGGGGAACCTAAAGTTGATTTGTTTTCTTTCAAAATTACAATTAAGTCACGTACTTCGTACTCGTGTATAGGGGAGAAAAGGAAGCTATTTGAGAAAGTTCCACGGATCTATTTAGATGGATCTGAGTTTCTATGAATGGGCAGTTGGACAGACTATTCACCTCCCCTTCGGGGGATAGTTGTATAATATCGTCCTTGTCAGGGGACTCAATCACGCTTCGAAATAAGTCTCTCGAGTCTGTTAATAGACTACCTGAATGGAAAACCCACGTTCCTGTAGCTCCCATGAATTCGCTATCAGTCAAACCGTAAAAGATAATTCATTTAAATTTAAATCAGACACCCGGTCCTACAAAAAGAAACAACTATTGTTAAGTTGTACGTAAACTAAAGTAAAGTCAATGACGCGGAAAGAACTGCGAATGTAAAAGTACCGGGTATTTTTGAAACAGAACGAAAATTAATCATAAAAATACGGCTTACTTGAATTGCGTATTCTGGAGCAAACATCGGAAATTTAACCACTAGGTCCTTTCAGGATGTTTTTCTTGAAGTTTTCAAGGTCCTCCGGGGAGTCGATCTTGTAAGATTGCGTGTCTTCACCTTTCTTCAAATAAATACGGCCATGGTTGGTCCAAATAAATTTCCATTTTCCGTTATTATTTTTTTGTTGCTAGTTTTGTAGGTGACAATTTTAAGCGTTTTTTTAATGAGTTTTAGGAAAGACAGTTTTTTCCTCTCTATTAGCGTGATAAAAGGACAGTTTATTATGACATGGCCGGCAAACAGCTGAATTACCTAGTCAGTTAATATACCTAATCGTACCTTTTTGGTACGCTTCGGCGGGATATCAGGCGAGTTTGGTCGAGCCATGGTTCGTATTTTGGCGAGACGCAGTCGAGCCAAAATACCCATGGCGAGACTAAACGAGCCTGATATGCGCCGCCGAAGCGTACCAAAAAGGTACTATTAGGTATTTATCGTGCCCAAATTCAGCCCAAAATTTAGCGTTACAGTAGCAGAATCAGGTCAGTGACTTGATATCGTAGGATATCACAAATTGACTTCACATGCTAAAAAATTGAATGTGAAGCCGTTATTTGATGCCATCCAGTCAGGGATCAACTTAGCAAATTGTCGAAATACGGTGAATTTTCCAAAAAGACAAATATGTCGCCAATTGCATGGTGCCCTGAGGTTTCCCGGAAGGGTGTCCAACCCCATTCTGAAAGAAAGTCATGCGTTCTTTTCTATACATTCTTAAGCCGACTACCAGAAAGTGAGCCACAATGCAATGGACAGGCACACTGAATTTGTCACGCACCAGTAAATTATGGTCAGCACCCATCTGTTCAGTTGCCTGTCTGAGCTGCGCCCTTCGCAATTCAGCCCTCGGAGCTGCAAGTAAGGGTGATTAGCAGGGCACTATTATTATTTAATACTATCAAAAGCTATAGACTTGTCAAGTGGATCGTGCTAACCACCCTTTGAACAAATGAGTCCAGGATCATGATGGTAAGACTAATTTCTAGTCCAGTTGGTTATTTGCCATTTCCCCCGCCGAGACTAGATTATCGCTAGCAATCAATCAATTCTAATACACAAGCCATTCCCACCATTGACAACCCTCTATATTGTATTAGAATGATAATCCAAGAGTAGAATTCTCGCCAAACAGAAAAAAATACAACCTCGCATACGCTATGTCCTCTATTGACAAGTCTACTCAGTCTTGCTAAAATCAGAAAGTTATTTCAAGAAAAAGTATTTGCTTCCGTGGCACTGTCCGAAAATATTTATAATCTTGTCCATACTGTAGTTATTGATACTGTAGTAATAATTCGCCGTGGGGAAAGATGTGCAACTTTCTGTTGATGAATTTGAAACCTTGCTCCGCTGAAGTTCTTCGTTCTGTATTCAAGCCTTCACCGCCTTTTAAAGGGAAACGCTCTTAACTTTATTTTTTGTAAAATCGGTTGGATGTTCAGAGCGATGTTCAGTTGGAGATGTCCAACTCATTCTACCTTGGCCCCTTCAACTAGCTTAAAAAAAATGAGAAAAATTGTCAACAACTTTGAAAGATCAATAGTGTATCTGTTTGTGTCAAACACCAATCCAAAATATGTTATTACTTTAACAAATTCCTGTGTACTTGTTACCGGTTCTCTTTGCTGCAAGTGACGATGATTATCTGTTGGTTGTGGGTCGCCGCGTTCTAGTGAAGCACTCTGTGACACAGATTCAGCACACACAGCAAGGCTGACATCACTTTCTCGTCCGTTAACAGAAGTCACTTGTGGTTCTTCTGTCAGCTTTTCCTGATTTGACTCTTCATCGTCTGCTCTCTGTGGCAGCGACTCGGAATATTCGTGGGCGACATATTCTTCACCGCGGACCTTCTGCCTACAAATGATGTCAAAAAATGTAGGTTGGGACCATTTCCTCCATTGATCGAAAGTAAAACTAGTAGAGAATTGAATGCTGGATGAATCTTAAGTTATAAGAAATCTGAAAATGAGGCAGAAATGCGAAAGTGAAATTAAGAATATCTTTTCGTTCGACTTATCTGCCTTCAGCATCAGTTCAGTGCCTTGAAATAAGCACTGGTTGCAGCTTACGTAACATTCTTGTCCAAGTTTTGTGTCTTCTGTGGCAATATCAGATATAAAATAAAAAACAACTCTGTCCAAATACAGTTTACAAAAACATAAAATAGCAAAAGCGAAAGC
>BLFN01000059.1:118734-123734 GCA_014634225.1 Acropora yongei | reverse complement strand
TCGTAGCTCTTCGCCGAAAAAACCTTTGATTTGTCAATGTTACATTTGGTATGAGGGTTCCACGTTTCACATGAATATTCTACCAATTTAGGTTTCACAAGACTACAGTTAAGTGTTTTCATAGTATCAATGTCCCTCAAGTCCTTGCAAGTCCTTTTGACCAAGCCTAACACCCTAGTAGCCTTATGAGCCTTTTATCTACATGTTGGTTCCATGAAAGATCACTAGTAGTATTAAAACAATCCTAAATCTTTATCTTTTAATTTGTGACAGAGATAAACATGGCAGAATACGGTTCAAGCTGCAAACAAAGAGGAAGTATTTTCCCATGAAAATCTTGGTTGACTATCTCCATATTCTGCCTTATTTATTTCTGTCACGAGATGACAAGAGAGATATCAGAAAACATGATTTTCTTTCGGTTCTGTTGAGTTCTACTTCAAGCAGTCGCCCGGGCAAGTGCAGTTGGCAACTTGCAATATTGTTATTATTGGCCTGAGATGAAATGGCACCAGAAAAATGAAATGGCAGCTTACTGACTTAACACTTACACTTAATTTGGTCTATTTTGAGAGGTGTTTCAACCTTTAAATAGTTTAAAGTTTCAAGTAATTGTTGCCTTTTCCCCTACTTACAGCTGCAGTTCTACCTGCCCAAGGTTCTCACCTTATAATTTTAAATGCATGGGTGTGCTGGATTTCACACATCTTATACAAGTGCAAAGTATTAAAATAATAATATAATTAATTTATTGTAATATAAAATTTCATTAAAGTCTCAGCACTTTGACACTTGGAAAATTAGAGCAATGGAATTCTATGGCTGCAGATTTTAATTTATTGCTCCGATTATTAAAGGGCATCTGGGACATGAGCTGATAAATACGATTGAATAAGGCGATGAGAATGCTGGAAAGGCAATATCCAACATTGAAAATTTACTAAATGATTTTCTGACCATTAATAAATTAATGACATATTGCTGAAGTGATTTAAGAAATCATTTATAATTTTTTAATGAAACAAGATTGATGTGTTATCATCATGTACCTGTGTTTCGCTGATGATTGAGAAGTGATGACCATTCATCAGTTCAAACTTGAGACTGACATTGTCAGTGATTTCAAATTGTTGGTGGAGAACACCAAACTTTTGGGCCTCACTAAATGGGAATTCAGTGCCATGATTCACAAGAGCCTCATCTCTCTTTACTTTTGGATAAACCTGAAACAACCCCAATGCTACCACATTAGCAAAATTTAGCAAGTAATTCTTCAATGATAGTTTCAACCCGACTCCTAAGCTAGGAGGTCATGGGGTTCTTGTTACCACCCGCACTCCTCCTGTTGGGATAATTTCCTCTGAAAGACACTTCAATGATTAGGTGAGACGCTTTGAATGTAGTTAACAAATGGCAAACAGCTATCAAGTCAAGGTGCCTGTAGGAGAATTAATATTATTAATAATGTCACACAACTACAGGCCTTTGCATGCTGCATCAGTGCTACTTTTAGGCTTCCCAAAATTGGAAGTCTTTGTGGATGTTGTGAAAATCAGGCCAAATCTTAGTAGAAAACAGTTTAGGTAAAAATGTGAAACATTGTATCTGAAATTAGTGCAAATTAGAAAGCTATTTTATTTAAGTAAACAACAGGAGATATGCTCAAAGGTCTGTGGTTGAGAGAGACGCAAATTCCCAAATTCATATATTGTACTCTAAGAAAATGTCGAGCCCTCATGGAATCTGATTAGCGCAGGTGAGGTCCAAAGATGTACTGTTGTTCTTGGCTGATGTCTTGACATCCTGAGGAGGAGCCATCTTCACTCAGGTTGTAAAAATGTTAGACTACAACAATTGTACTGAGGACTTCCTCAGCTGGATGATTAGATGATTTTAATCAAGGTATTTTATTCCTGGATTCAAACCATTGTCAATTTAAAAGCCGGTAAGTGGGAAAGTAAAACCCCTGGGCAAACAGTATCTTGTTCTAGTTTGACAGTACAGTGCATATGAATGTCTGTAAATTTATAATTTCCCAATCAGAGTTTTATGCACCCATCTTGTAGGCTTATTTCTCCTTTTATTTTCACTGCTTTTCCCATGTTTCCCATTCTGTACCCCTCTCTGTGTTGCCTTAATTACTCACCTCATTGAATTTATCATTGGGAAATATGTAAAGAGCATGCTCAAGACAATCTCTCCCTATTATCCATCTTTTGAATAGATTGAAGCAACATTCTAACAAAATAGAAATGAAAGCAAATTAAGAAGTTGAAATACTATCCAATAATGAATGGAAAAAAATTCAAAGTAGCAGGACTGTGCAGCTATTTCACTCAGATTTCTGGTTGTGATCCAATTTGATAATCTTTTAAAATATGGTGTGTGGAACAATGCTTTTATATTACAGAGCTCTTCCAAAATTTGCGGAACTTGTGTGTAGTTTAAAAGTTACCTAAACAAAATATGAAACAGATGCTTGAGACAGTGTGCGATTTATGTATTAATTACTATAAAGCATAGCAATAGTAAAAGTTGTGTTGAAGTTGCTGCGCAACAAAGGGGAGAATTGAAATGGAAACAACAACGAATAATGTTTATGAAAGAGAGGTAGATTTCGCGTTTTCCATTCGAAAATTGTGTGGTTAATTTTGGACGAACTTTTCGGGATTTTTGGCCAACAGTTATACTCTTACTTGAAGAATCGTCGCTGCGAACGTTCTCTAGAGGTGGAATACGAGATTGAAGGGAACATCGATCAAAATCTTCGGAAAACTTGGATTGATCATTTTCATCAGAGCAATTGGAAGTGTTCGGTGATCGTTGTTCCAAATGCTCCATTAAGTCGTCTCGTCGCCGAGGCCGTCGTTGGATCTCAGGAGAATTGCCCCTCTCTGGTTGAGAGCTATTTAAAACTCCAGAAATATTTGACAAAGAGCAAGGGAGCGAGTAACTCGGGCCTCCTGTGAAAGTTGCTTCTTCCTCTGTTGTTATGGTGTAGGATCGCTGTGAATTATTTGTTTCCTCCATACCACTGGATCTAACCCCTTCAGCACGCCTATAAAACCCCTACACGTCAACCTTATCATTGGCGTATGTACTGTGTACTGGACAGGCAAAATATTTAAAATACATACCCAACATCCAGCATGAAAGAAATATATTACGTAGGTTTTTTTGCTTTTGTAAGCACAATTTTTAGCCACTCGTAAGAGACTTCAGTGTTCACGAGGGAGAATACTTTGTATTTATTGGTCAATGACCTGTCAAGCGACTTCACGTTTAAGGGGAATCCCCTCGTTCCACACCTTCTAGTTGATTTGCGCGACGAACGTACATTTAGTCGCGAGGAACTTCGACAGTGCCCGGATTAGGGTTGTCTAGGCACGGTAATTTACTAGCTATGTGACGAAATTTTCAGAAAAAGTCAGTTTAATTTATTTATTCCGTTAAAAAAGATGCACAAAGTTATGCAACGCTGTGTGAATATTTTAGCAGCGCTATGATAATGAAATGCTCTCAATCCGTTGATTTTATTTCTTTACGTTAATTTTTTTAATTCAGCTCGGATACTGATTCTAACAAAAGAATAAAAATAAATCTTTGTAGGCACATTCCTTGCGCATGACATCAAAGTCAATTGAAGACTGTTAGACTTATTTTTCTCTCTTTTATAGGTATGACGAATCGAAGAAACTGAGTGAGACATGGCGGTTCTTCGTTTAAACGTTTCTGTGTTGTTTTGCAGTTTCCTCGTTGCAGTAAGTATGACTCACAAGTTGCTTCCGCTTTCACTTTTGATAAGTTTGTGCGGAAGATTTTCAACAGCGCAATCATGATTTAAGATACTGCCTCTTTCTTATTCACTCCTGTAGGTATTTTTTGTTCATTCTGTAGATATGTAGTTGTAACGGAATTTTTTTTGGAGGGATTTTAGGGGCATTCTGACTTTTTTGCTCGGCGAGAAAAATGCTCAGTCAATTGTAATCGAAGACGATGGTCCAAATGCATTGAAATGGGGAAGGAAGGATTCGGATTTTGTCCTCTCCACCGACCTCGCGGGAGGGATCTGGAAAGCTTAGTCGCTCGACTCCCGCGTGGTTGCATGGCGAGCGTGATAAATCCAAAGCTAGCTCTGCTTCGGTGATAGAGATGGCAGAAGACATCGGGAGAAAGATTTAAAATTGAATGAAACGTAATTTTCTTTTTTTCTCAGGTTGAATCAGGGACATGCGCCTATAATCAGTTCATCATTGAATCAGAACAAGGAAACGTGACTTGTATGGATTGTTTGCCATGTCCACGTGGATCTGGTTTGTCTCCAGAATGTGGCACAAAACTCAGTTACTACAATAGAAAAGTGGTGTGCGAGGCATGCGTACTTGGAAAAACATACTCTGCACATGAAGATGTAAGCTCCTGTAAGCCTTGTGGTTCCTGTGCTGATCACCAAACAATCGTGAAGAACTGTACTTTGGATTCTGATTCTCAGTGCAATGATACATGTTCTAAGGGGTTTTACTTTGAGGAGTTGACAGGTGACTGTCAGCCCTGCTCCTGGTGCTGCTCGGATAGGAGTAATAAGGTAAGAAGTGGGTGCAAGGATATGCCATTTTACAAACAGTGTGACGTGAACACAGCAAAGAGGTGCAGACCCAAATGTCAAAATGATCAATATGTTGTTCTTGGTAGCATTGGTGGGGGGCTCTGTGAAGACTGCAAAGTTTGCCCTCCAGGGACATCACCTTTTCCTGAGTGTGGTAGTGTGGTTGAAAACACTGAACAAGTTATATGCAAAGATTGCATTGAAGGCCAAACATTTTCAGACAATTATGGAAAAAGTCAATGCGAACCATGCACTAGGTGTTCTGTTGGACAAAAGGAAGTACTTCCCTGTAATCTGACCAACGATAGGGTGTGCAGTGACTGTGATAAAGGGTTTTACAGAGATGTCAATATCACTCATGAGTGCAAACCATGCTCTGCATGTTGCAATGATG
>BLFN01000059.1:92948-96225 GCA_014634225.1 Acropora yongei | reverse complement strand
TCCTGTAGTGAGACTAGTTCAACAAAGCGATCATAAATTCCTTCAATGAATGATGTTAAATGCCTCTGATATTGTATTGACAATAAATAATTATTATTTCTTTTTTTCCTCATAGAAACGGCAGTGTTGGTCGAAACAGAAGGGGCAGTAGGTTCCAGAGAGGATGTTGCACAGGAGGAATTAGAAGAAGAAGAGGAACAAAAGAAGGGATCTAACGAACCTTTGTTAGGAAAGGTAGCTAAAAGTTTAGCCCGAATTTACTGATTACATAGTTACATTTGAATAAGATGTAGAGATGACACCTGTTCAGTTTAGAAGTAATCAGGTCTCATATTTGTCATATCCAAGACACTGGATGCAGGTCATAAATTACCAGCATCACTGATTCACAGGTTCCTCTCTCTTGAGTTAGATCATGGAGAATGAGATAAGTGGACAGACCACAAGTTTAATTGGCTGAAAAATACATCACTGTTTGGATTAGTAATCAATCCCCTCATGATCAGCAATCTGTATTAATTTTCTCTTTTATGTACGGTATGTGAAAAACAATGGGGAATGTTATTGAGCCCAGCAAATAGGGACCTAAGGGTAATAATATTATTAGCATGCAATGTCTTTTGAGCCATGGATGTCAACCAAAAGTATACATTTCACATGCTGTTATTATTATTATTATAATAATAGTAATTATTATTATTATTATTATTATTATTATTGTGACTTCTGGTTTCTGTCTGTGACTCAAAAACATTAGATGCTTAATGAGCTGTCCATTTGTTCTTGTGTTACTTTGGTAGGATAGCTGGTCATATTTACCTAGTTTGTTAATAGGTCAGTGAAACTAGAACATCTGAACTAGCAATAATATTGGAAGGTCACTGATGAGATATTTCTAGAAATACACACACTTAAATGCATATGGTGATTTCAGTAAGTGTCCCCTTGCAGTGACTCAACTCTCACAGAAATGCATGCAGGTATCCTTCTATCTCTACTCCAAAAATAGTACCATCATCATAGCCTAAAAATTAATCCAATTATAACAAAAAAGACATTTACAGCCCTACTTTTGTAGACAGGTGTTTTACACTTTAATAGATTTGAAACTTCACATTGTGACTTTTTGGGCTAAATACTTAGCATTATGTACATGGAATGTACAGTTTATATTTTGATATTATGTGTTTATTAAAGTGCATCGATCAACCCTCAATTGGGTTTATTTGACCTAGCTGGGTCGTAGCTTGAGTTGAGGAAGTTTTTTGTGCCCTTATTCAACAGTTGGAGCCAGTCCAGAGAACATGTGCTGAAGAAAGGCTTAGTAAGGCAAAGAAAGGTAATGTCAGTAATAAACCTTTCAATTATTGCTTTAAATCAGATTTATTTGTCATTGGTATCCCTTTATACTAGATTGCTTAAGGTGGTTATACTGGTGCCAAGCCATGTCATAATCTTGAAAAATCAAATCAAGTTGTTTGGAGATGACATATTCAGATGGTGTGAGTGGTATTACTGACTCTTGCTTTCAATAAAGTGCTTCAAATAAATGACTGTTTGTATTAGCAGTGCAATTACAATGAAGGAAATTAAGTAATGAGTAATTTACATTTATGCAGCATAGACCTCTTTATGGATATAGTTATTCAGTTGGGCTTGACACAATATTGTTATTTAGTAAAATGATGTTAAAAGTACCAACAGTATTCCCCATGCACTACATAATATGAACCTATACAAAATAAAGCCAACAACAAAAACTACTGAAAAAAATTCTTAATAATGATAACCATAATGCTATAACCATAATGCTATTAATAGTAGTAATAATAATAATAATAATAATAATAATAATAATAATAACAACAAGACATGAAATATAAAAATCTATTTGAAAGCGAATAAAAATTTAAAAAATCATTGGTAACAGCAGTCTTGAAAGGGTCCAATGTTGATATATTGCAATTTGTCGCAGGTAATGCATTCATATAAGGTGCAGCTGACAGGAATGCACGATCACCAAGGGGTTGGATGAGTAGCAGTGCTAGGTATCTCAAGTAAAGACTCGTTTGACCTAAGAGAGTACCTGGGTTGCTTCTTGATGCTAATATTAAATCAATCAAAAATTAATTTATCAGAAGCTAGACCATCTAAGCACTTAAATGTCAAGAGCAGAATCTTGAACTTAATATCGTAACTGATTGAGAGCCAATGACGTTGAAAAAGCAATGGTTTAACATGACAGAATCTTGGTGTTCCTGTGACCAATGGAGGTGCTACACTCTGTATCTGTGGGAGCTTCATGATGCTTATTAAAATCTGAGATGCCATATAGTAGTAGACTGTTAAAATAATCTGTTCTACGGCTTGTAAAAAATATGAACTAACGATTCCTCAACTGGTTGATTTAGATATTTTCTAATAATTTCTTTGTATGTTATAATAGGAAACGCATGAGCATGTTCCAATGTTAGAAGATGTTCTGTCTTACCTGAATTCAGTTGTAACGTAACTGTATGCATCCACTGACTGTTATCAGCAGCTGTGGCAATTAAGGCAGTGGCTTCCTCCAAATCATTTCCTGGTCTAAATGTACAGTTGATGTACAGTTGTGTGTCATCTGCTTTACAAATAATTGGGATTTAATAGGGAAATGGGATTCAACAGTCTTAAAAAGTGTGGCAGTCTAGAGAGAAAATAATCATCAGTGGCCCAAGACAGCTGCCTTCTGGAGCTCCAAATTTAAGATTAGAAATGAAAACAGTCCTTGACCCACCCCCCCCCCCACCACTTAAAGGTGTGTTGGATAGAACACTCATTTTCTCCCAAGGTTCCTTTGGTTTGATACCTTTTTGTTACCTTCTCATACTTAGTTGTAGTTCTTCAAGTGGTTCTCTTCTTTGGGCACTCTGGTTTCCCTACTGCTTGAAAAGCATCTTTATTTATTCATTTTGGTTTGGCTATAGAGAGATGTGAGATATTGATTGTGACATTTTAAGTTGGAATGCCATCTCTAAAATAAGATTATACTTGTTGCAATTGGGTTTTTACCTCATTTTGGCCAAACTTATGACCAAAAGTCATGAGTTCAGTAAGATAAATTTCGAAGTCAATAGTGACATTATAGAGATAAGTATTAACAAATTATTTGCCTCCCTTATACAACAGATTTGGTGGCTGCAGAGGAAGGACGAACATCGGGTCTTTTGGATGAAGAATTGGATCAAGAAGAATATGATGTTGGTGAGAGAGAAGAAAGCAAGGGAGAAGAAGAAGA
>BLFN01000057.1:6146229-6148729 GCA_014634225.1 Acropora yongei | reverse complement strand
CTTCAACGATAAGGCCTTTTCACGTCTGACATCTTCAGGGTTAAACTGCGTAGGTGGTCGCGATTATCGCTTGTCAATTTCTCGGTCTGCCATTTCTCAACAAAGAAATGTTTACTTCGCCAGCCTGTGAACTAGCGAACGTAAAACGGGTGAGAATTTAGCAATATGCTGAACAACTGTGGTGTTTTCCAACGGGGGCTGTCGCTCACGAGGTGGAAATGTAATCCAGCGAGAGCACATGCTTGTGTTGGCCTTTTGCTGTGAAACTCGACGAACAATGTAGTGATTATTATCGGGGCGACAAACAATTGCTCGAATAAAACCATGAACAGGCGCCTGAGGCGAGGCCTATTCCCATCCAATCGATGTGAACTTGAGGAAGAAACAGGCGAAGAATTCCAGGGAGGCCCGATATATCTTCCTTATAACTCCGTTTTATTCTGAAATAATCGAATCACTAAATCACGCGGGCAGCTTGATTAGCAGTAAAAACGAAGACAACATAACTAAACAAAAACAAAAATCACTAGAAAACTTAATAACACTGCTTACCGAGCATCGAGGGCTTATTGAGTGTCCAAAGCGGGCAAAAACAGAAGGAAGGAGCTCGCAAATGCTAAAAACACTAAAACGCTAGCGAAAGCACACGATCCGGATAATTATGTCTGCCAGTCCTTAGGGACTTCCCCGGATGTTACATTACGAAAACTGCTGACCTAAACTAGGTGTTGAGTTCGAACCTCAGCAAAAGCTGAAAGAAATTACTCACTCCTTGAGTAAAAAGCTCTAGAGTGTCCTGTTTAAAAATTTTGTCTCAATTATCTCCTTGACAGTTAATCTTAGTTTAGATTATTACTTGAAATAGTGTGAGCTAATTATTGTACCTTAAGTATACATTAACCAATTAATTAACATCCTCATATTGAACTTTGTGTATTTGCATTTATATTGTCGACCTGATTGTTCTAGTCTAAAGTTAAAGTTGCCACGGAATATGTGCACGCTTATCGTTAAGTCCGCCTTCCCGGCGAGTACTTCGGATGCGGGAGTGGCAGATGCTATTGCTTAGTCTTTGGCGGGCCAGATTGATTCTCTTTAGGTCTGTTCCGGGGGTATCAATCGTATCAGTTTTCGTGACCCTCAGTTTAAAAAGACATATTTGCTGCCAGGTGGTTTGTTCGGCTACCGTGGTTTTCGTTTTAGTCTTTTTATCTCCTTTTACAGGTAATAACGGCTGGGTTAAAGAGGCGTTAACCTTATCAAAGAGGTCAAGTTCCAGCATTGGACCAATGTTCTTGGAGTTGCAACGGGTACTCGTATTGTTCGTATGGTGCGTTACCACGACATTCTACGTAATGCGCTGGAAAGCCCGCCTTAGGGTGGTGGTTCAGTCTCAGCTGAGGAGCCTCCTGTTAACGTTGACTGCCCTGTGGCATCTAATAATGTCTTGGAGGCCTCTGTCTTGTCTCAGGCCTCCCAGTCTGTGTTGGACGAGGTGGTGGCTGCCCCCTCTGTGGAGGTGGAGGAAGTTCTTGCCTAGTCTTGGCCCCCACGGAGATGTCCGGAAGGGGCATTGGCGTAGATTCTTTCTATCTGCGGGACAATGACCAGCCAGGCAATGTTTTTTTTTTACATGGGAAGGGGCACTTAGTGGTGCGGCTTCGGCTTTGTTATGTCCCAAGGGGACTCCAGAGCTTTTTAAGGGTTTAAAGGCAGCTCTCAAGTGTTTTTGGATTTGACTGTTAGTGGGGTTGCTCAATGGTAGTCTGGGGACCCTTCGCATCCTTTGCAGTCCAGTTGCGCCCTCGTTTGAGACAGCCGGCACCTTCTGCTCGTGGGACCTCTCCCTTCTTTCTCGTTCTAGTGAAGAGAGATCTCCCTCTGTCAGTCCGGCCGGCCTTCCTAGGTCTACTCGTGTTCGTCAGTCACCTTGTCCCTCTAGGCCCCATTCGCATATCGTTGTCCAGCCTGATGTTTTTTAGTTTTTGTCTTTCGCTTCCAACATGGATCTTTCCAATTGTTGTTGTTGTTGTTATTGTTGTTTACTTATGGCTCTTTCTGTAATATATGTTACAGTTAATGGGCTCAGGGATGAGAACCGGCGGCTGGGGTTCCTTCAGTGGCTGTCCCATCTCTCTTCTTCCGTAGTTTGTCTACAAATGTGTTTTTTGTCTGCGGGCACTTTCGGTTCTGTTCATTCACGTGCGGTGACTATCTTGTATCGTCCGAGTTTTGAATGTTGTTCTGTGGTATGTGAATTTGATGGCTGTTTTGTTTTGGTTGTAGTTTGGTTTTTGTGGTGCTGTCTTTCGTGTGGCTTGTATCTATGCTCCGAATCGTAAACATGACCGCGATGGTTTCTTTTGTCCGTTGCGTCAGTGTTAGTGATCCTGCTCTACCCACTCTTTTGTGCGGCGATTTCAACATGGTCCTTGATCGCGTTGTGAGTCGCTGTGGCTGGTGTCCTTTTGATATCTCGCGTAAAAGTTTTGATATGTTG
>BLFN01000057.1:6122168-6127560 GCA_014634225.1 Acropora yongei | reverse complement strand
GTGCCACTTCTACTTCTAGAAGTAGAAGTAGAAGTGGCACACTTGCGGGGTCATCCGCAGCGGTCGAGACTTTTTTGCGAATATCTTTCCTTTACTCGACTCTCCAACTTAAGCTTTTGGCATACTCTGAGAGCTCAAGGATAGCATTAGGTGAATCTCCGGTACTTTTATTGTCTTTTTTTCTTTCTGGATATTCATGTAGTTGGGGAAATAATCGAGCAATAATAGAGAAGCTTCTTCTTGTAAATGGACCATTATTAGCATAAATTTTACACCCGACGAACACCCACATGGCCGACACTGATTTGATCAAAGCTTGTGACGTCACGTGAATCTAAAAAACTTGCGGGGTCATCCGCAGCGGTCGAGATTCTTTTGCGAATATCTTTCCTTCACTCGACTCTCCAAGCTTTTGGCATACTCTGAGAGCTCAGGGATAGCATTAGGTGAATCTCCGGTACTTTTATTGTCTTTTTTCTTTCCGGATATTCATGTAGTTGGGGAAATAATCGAGCAATAATAGAGAAGCTTCTTCGTGTAAATGGACCATTGTTAGCATAAATTTTACACCCGACGAACACCAACATGGCGGACACTGATTTGAGCAAAGCTTGTGACGTCACGTGAATCTAAAAAAAAAATGCGCCGATCAAATCCCCCCCCCCTCCCTTCCGAGCAAACCCCGGGTATTTGAGTATTTTCTGTGCCTCGGGTGCCTGGTGAAGTTTCGACTTGAGCATAATGCCATGGTCCATCAAAGTGATTAATCTTTCTTAAGGCATCAGTTTGTGGATTAGTTAGCATGCATTTAACTTTCATTTGATTGCCGCACTGGGAGGTAAATAAGCGATGATATTTTGAGTGGTGAAGTCGATAAACCCTGTATGGACAAAAGCTGTTACACTGTAGCTTTTTTATGAAACGCAATCTACAAAAACATCTAAATCAATCAATAACTGTTCTGCAACAAGAACTCGTTTGATGGGTTAATCGGGCCATTCTACTCACAAAGTTCTGAGGGATTTTCCCTGACGTTAGGGCATTTAATTCCTGAGCTGTTTGTGTCATGCAATAGTGAGTAAATAAAATGGATAACGTACAGTAAAATCTTCAAAGCAGAGAAATTATTTCAAAACACGAATAAAATAGATCTTGACTTTAAGAGATTTGCTGTGTTAGGAACAACAACATCGTGAGCTAAGAAGAAACGTTTGCGGTAACCAAAAGCTTTGCAAAGATAAGCACATAGGTACATTAGTAAGACTTAGAATGACATGAAAAGGCGAATCAGTAATACGATTAAAATATATATTGCAGGCGACCTTTTGCATTTGGAGTGATTTTCTTTTTTTTTTTTTTTGTAGGGCTTTCCGTTTTCATGTAGTCGTGTGCTAGAGTCACAAGCCACAGTAATTTCCCGCTTAGATGCAGCTTTCTGTATTTCTCTTTCTAAAATTCGAGTTTCTAACTCGCCTTATTTCTGTTTCTTTACACATTTCATGTTTAATTCTTAAAGTGTCCTTAAGATGTACAGCCGTCAGGGTGAGCTAAGCCTTGTTTTACTGTTTATTAGTCCTTTGATTCAGGACTCATTTTGATCTCTGTGACCACGCTAGGCCGGACTTTGTTTGTGTCTACTATTGGATCTAGTGAGCCTTCAAGTCTAACGTTTCTTAGTTTTAGCAACTGAAGTATTTTTGTAAGGTAGATGTGGTATTTCCATTCGTAATCTTTGAGTCGTTTGTAGATATATTAATTTCTGTAATTTCTTAGTAGGTCCTTACTGTTTAATAAAGTGATAATACGGAGAAAGATGAACCTGTCTCACTAGAATGGCATGAAGAGGAGAACTAATACTTGATAAAATTCAAAAACAAATATCTGCTTTGATAATTACAGGACAGCACCATCCGTTATTAGTAGGAGTGTGTTGGATTGAATTTCCTTTGTCAATATTCGAAGCGTCCGCGCGCACTGTGCTTTGAATTTAACTTCAAACAACTGGAAGTCAAAGCAGGGGCGAAGCGTTATATACGCAGTTACGCAAGTGCGTACTTGAGAAATTAGCAGGATCTTTTAAAGAGTTTCTGTTAGAGGTAAAAGACATTTTTAGTGTGCTGACTTTACCTTGCATTTTTTCCACTGCATAATACGATGACAGACGAGCGACTTTAATTTTTGGCGGTTTTACGTATACAATAACACAAATATATTTGAGATGACGATAACGTCATGTCTGATTTTGCTTACGGTTTTCGGTGGGTTTTGACCATAATCTATTTCAGTCTTGCGGTTTTCTATTATTTTTTGTACGGTTTTGCGGTTTCTAATATACTCCAATACCTCCCTACTCCAAGTATTCTGTTTTGAGTCCACGACTTTATAAGTGTAGACAAAGTGAACGACAAAAGTACGTTTTTGGCGGTTTTACATATACATTAACACAAAGATATTTGAAATGACGAGAACGTCACCATTGAAGGGAGGCACCTCACCAGTTCACAACAAGCAAGCTGTAAACTGCCGAAACGTGAATTGAAGAAAATCAAAATACTTCTTTTGTACGACCTTTGAACCCATATGGACCCGTGTGCGTACTTCCCAAAATGGCCAAGTTCGAAATATTCATCGTGTGCGTACACCTTTAAGAGGAGGGCATTAGGATTTTCGTTTTTACGGTTTTGGCAATTTTTTTCATCAGTTTTTCGGTTTTGTACCAAAAAAAGGCTTGGTTTTTCGGTTTTGATGTCTTTTGCGGTTTGCGGTTTTTTATATTCTGGTCTCGCTTTCCGGTTTTCTACAAAAATCAATGCCTCCGTCTTCCGAGTATTCTGTTTTGAGTCCACGACCTGATAAGGCATTTCGGAGACCCTAACTTTCAAAATTTTCTGGGGCGGCATACCCTTAGAGCCCCGTATGTATTTGGGAATGCCTTTGGCGCTCGATTTATTTCTGGTGTGCGTACACGTTCAAAATCTCATGCTACGCTCCTGCATAGCAGCTAATTTCCTGGATGTTTGTTATGATGCAATAGCAAAACAAATAAGCCACTGTAAATCTTCAAGGAAGCGAGATTGTGTTTTAAACCTAGAACTATACAAATCTAGATTTCGAGTGCATGGCTGTAGACCCATCTGCATAGGTCGTAGCTGAAAAGGACCGCTTGAGGTTGACAAAACGCTGACGCAATAAAAGCTTCTACAACTTAAAATGACATAAAAAGGAGAAGTAACACAATTTGAAAACATTTAAATGGTTCGATATTAAGACCACCTTGGATTGAATATCTTTTGCTAGTTTTCAAAGCGTCTGCACTGGAAAAAGTTTCATAAACTTGATGTGGGTGATTACCATAAAAATGGCTACTCTAAGCATTTGCAATGAGAAATTTGACTAGTACAACTTTCCAAAATGGTGTTTGCTTTTAACTGGTTTGTTTTTCAGCCGCGAATAGGTGATCGCAACTTATTTGCTGACTACGATCTCAATGGAAAGTTACCGCACAATATTATCCCGAGTATGGATAAATGACTCAGTCATTTTAAAAGATACGCTGCAAGTCTAAGATGTCGATCGCAGTGCTACTTCTTACTCACCTGCTACTCAAAGATTCTCAAAAAAAAATACTCAAGATCACTTGGTTTGAATTGCTGCTTCTGTGGCTGAAAGCAAACTATGTGAAACAGTAGTTGTCTTCTGTATATCTTTCCACGAATCTATTTGCGCAATTATAAAGACGAAAGGTCATTGGTCGAGTCTCCCTTCTCACATAAACCCAAAAAAGGAAGACAAATACATAATTCATATAGCATTAAAAATAGCTGTGGCAGTCATGTTGAAACAAAAGACTTGAAAATTGTGTAACACTTCACTTTCAAATTAAAACGTTGAAAAAATCATCTTACTGACTTCCTCTTCGAAAAAAAAAACTTGATCGCAACATAGTCACTAACTAACAGAAATTTATTCAAAAATAAAAGAAAGAGAAATTAATCATTTAGTGCGTTTGCAAAGAATCGAAAGTAAATGATATTCATTGGAGTGTTACTTAGTATTCATCTATCGTTAAAAAATTCTCTGTCCGTAAAACCAATGGCATTTGATTGATGGCTTGATGTGCACCCTCCGTCGAACAAAACAAGGTAAAGCCTATAGTTGTCTTACTCGAATCTTTCCAGAAATGCAATTGCTTAATGAAGACAAAAAGGTCATTTTTCCCTTTTCGAAGTCAGTCAGTATGAAATGTAGATTGCGCCCAAAAACTGGCACAGCTCAGCGCGCACTGATCATAAAATATTAAATGATGAAGCACCGATATTGAGGATAAGTATATAAAAACGTGGTAAATGATTCCTTGGATTCCGCGAAATTTTTATGGGAGAGACTCACTAATTCGTAGGCTTTTGCTTCACGGATATTTTCACAGTTGGTTTTGACCACCGAAATTTTCACGATTAAGAAAAACATAAATATAAGCGGCATTCCTATTTCCTTTTCAAGACTGAATTTTGAAAAAAGTGGCTCCTTGGACTTCTTCTTGAAAACAGGAGCAGCCTAATTGTAAGCCATTGAGGTGGTCTGGGACCTAGGAGGCTGCGTCCAGAGATGCCTGTATAAACTCGAGCGGCTCTGAGCTCTAACAATTATCAGAGCACAATTAAGCAGACAGTGGCTGAGCAGACTTGCTGAAGCAAATTCCATTCAGGTTGACGTTCCCATTGGCCATAACATTCAATTCGTTTTCACTCCACCCTGATTAAAATCTGACTGGATTTTCAAAAAGCTAATTCCTAATGCCGGGACGATTATTAGAACCTAGCACTTTTAGATGCAGAACAAAATCCGTGCTTTTTGCAGCTATGATTCCAGCTAGGATTAAGATCTATCCTAGCCTCAACACTGCACTTGAAGACTACACTCATGTGCAACGGCTGACTATATTTTACTGCTCCTTGCATGGAGAACCCCCTGGGACCCGAAGGGTCAAGCTAAGATATTGTCCGACTTAAACTAAATAAGTTCTATAAAAGAGATGGGTTCTGGGTCATTTCAAAGTTGTAGGCATTCGGTTTCTGTAAGGCCGTGGAGTGTTGTCCAATACACACGAATGGCCGTGAAACGAGCTATCTCAGATTTTGTTTTCATCTAAACACAATCGTGTATTTAGAGGCGATAGAGAACGCAGTAGAGTACCAGAACCTACTTTGAATTGTCTGAGAAACAAGACCAGAAAGCTGAAGCAATTTGTTTGTGGGCGCATTGCGAAGTCCTCTTGGCTGCGTTGGTGTGTGAATGCGTATCAAAGTATCGTAAATTCAACTCATTGCAGATATAGAGAAAAACCCTGGTCCTACTCTTATGTACATTGACCCTTGCAAAACAATAACGGCAT
>BLFN01000057.1:6094668-6107168 GCA_014634225.1 Acropora yongei | reverse complement strand
TAAACGCAGAGTTGTAATGTTAACTTAGTTAGAATTGTCAGATCGCAGAAGGTGTAACGTCGAAGTGTGAAGAATAAAGTCATTTAACGTGAGTATACAGTCCAAGATTGTTGAACCAACAACGTACAGAATTTCTCTCTATCGCACGCGAGAAGTTCTGAAACATTGCGCGGCTGGCTTACGAGATTTAAAGAGGGCAACAACCTTTCGCCACACAAACTCTGTGGTGAATCTGCTGATGTGCCGGAATCTAACAGTGTACTCTTGGATCTTGGAAAGAGCGTCTTGGGTCTATCATCTCTGGGTATGAGAGGCAAGACATCTGGAACAAGGATGACACTGGCTGCTATTACCGTGCACTACCCGATAAAAGCCTTTCCGAGAAAGCAAAGAAATGCAAAGGAGGCAAGAAGTCGAAAGAGTCGTTGCTTTCTTCGTTTCTCTGACTGGAAAAAGGAGAAAACCAGTTGTAATCGGAAAGTATGCGAATCCAAAGTACCTAAACAACATAAACAAAGATGATCTTCCTTGTCAATATTTGAATCAACAGAAGGCTTGGATGACATCTGATATCCTTCACAAGTTCCTCAACCAGTTAAGCAGCTCTTTCAAGGCCCAGAATCAATCAAAACTTTTATTCATGGACTTTGCTGGATGTCCCTATGATCTCAATGGACGTTATTCCAATATTAAACTTGTGTTTTTTCCTATAAACTGCACGACCACGTACTCTTCGATCCACCTTTTCAAGAGGCAGTCAACAAGAAATTGTGCTCTTCTCCGTTGTTTTCTTCTGTAAAGATCTTCATGAACAAACAGACCTGGAAGCAGAGCGAGTTGTTTCCTTCGCAGTAAGAGGTGATTCAGGGTGAGCGTTTCTGGTTCGCTTGGATCATCGCTACTGGGGGTGAACGGGCGACTGTTATGTATATTAACAACTTCTGCGAAAACCATTCGTAAGGCTCCCACTCCAATTAATACATTTTGGTTGCCAAGGATCGCCTTCATGGTCTTACGGAAACTTTGAGTTAACCTTTCCCAGACCCTATTCATGTGGCTCGCGCATGGAAGTTGGAATCTCCACTGGCGCATTGGACACAGCGAGCAGTTAATTTCAAGCTTTATCAGCTTCTTATTAAAGTCTTCCTGATCCCATCAACGGATACAGTCATTTCTTTGTCAACTCCAGCGAAGTTTGTGCCATCGTCACTCCAGAATTCTTTGGGCTATTCGCAGCTTGAGATAAAGCCAAGGAGAGCTTGTATAAGGGCATCGGTTTCTAACGATCTCGCGTCTTCTATAGGAACGGCGCGACTTATAAAGTAGATGAAAAGACAGCCATAAACCTTATCCCTACTTCGACCACGCTTCACGCAGAATTGTCCAAAGAAATCAACCCCTATGTAGGCAAATGGTGGATCGTTCGGGTTAAAGAGTTCTTTCGGCATGTTGGCCGTCAGATGGGCGACTCGTTTCTTTTGCAAAAATAGATACACTTTCGCAGAACATGGTGTAGCGATCTTGATTCAATAATCCAGAATTGTTGATGCATGATGGAAACAACATGTTCATGACCAGCGTGACCCAGAATTTCATGGAAATAGCGTGCGATTAAGGAAGGAACTGAATGCTCTTTTGGAAGTACCGTTGGATGAGCAACCTTTAATGTAATACGAGCTTGACGGATTCTTCCTCCCACGTGCAAGGTTACTTCCATGAGTACACGAAGACGGTTGGCGAACTTGCTTTGACATTCAACTAAACTTCCCCCGCTCAAGGAATCAATATATTCGGAAAACGCCATGCGCTGCATCAACTGCAGAATTTTCTTGGAGGAGCTGCGAATCTCTGACAGGGATTTTCGTCCTTTCTTCGTGCCTTTGTTCAATATATAGTCAAAAAAGCGTAATAACCATGCCACAAGCGTGGCCACGATGAACAACACCGTAGAAGTTGATCCAAAGGTGATTCAGTGGTGAATCTTGATATTTGCAACGAGGGGAAGGGATCAACCCACGTATTCCAACGTGTTAGTAAAATCTCTGGTACAGGATCGTCCCACTGGACAACTATTTTCCAGAGTTCTTGCAAAATGACCTTCACTGTTAGAAGGAACGGGCCCAGAAATCATGAGGATCTTAAAGAGAACTAACCGTTGAGAGAATGCCACGAACGTTGGGAACGTTGTTAGATGGAATCCACCTTCTCTGGATAGTTTTGTCAGATTTTCTGCAAGCCAGATTGCCCGTTTTGTCGTTGGCACAGCTTTTAGAACATCAGCGATTATTGTCATTTGCTGTTTGTTGGAGTACCCTGCTGGCGCAGCAAGGTGATGATGTGGCACCGAATATGTGGACAAGCATTTGATAATCCTTAGGAGGTTGGCTAAGGGCAGTAGCCCACCACAAAAATCTTTGAGCGTCTGCATCGTCGGGAAGAACGTTGACCTGATGGAACATTGCTTCTATGTCAGCTGTTAGCGTGGTTTCCTCTTCTCGAAAGCGGATGAGAACGCCCAACAGATTATTTGTGAGATAAGGGCCTTGGTACAATCGATCATTCAAGGAGGTGCTATCAAATTGAGTGGCGGCATCAAACAGTACGCGCACCTTGTAAGGCTTGCTAACGTTGAGCACCTGGTGATATGCTAAATACTAGATAACCATTGATTTTTTGGAGGCCTCTCCTTCACAGAGCTGTCCTGAGTACCGCCTGGCAACGTAGTCGTCTATGACAGATCGGTAGTTTTCTATTAGGCCACGAATGCGGCTAAATTACCCCGTTTCAGGGCTTCACAATGGGATTCTGCCATAGAAATCGTGTTAACTATCATCTTCAATGCCTTTCGGTCCTTAACTAACATTAGGTCACAGTTTTCTCTCACCGTACCGTTTGACTCAATGCGCTAGAAGTCCTCCAATTGCTGATTAAGAGAAATATCTTCCGACGAAACATGGTTTAGGATGAAGTGCGTTTACTACTAACACAAACGGAAGCGCCAAGGATACTCCAGCCAAAGAAGGATCGTATTGCAAACGGGTCATTTGACTTCCCTTTTCACCTCAAACGGAATAAGGGCTTTCTTAAGGCTTGTTCAAATCAGGATAGAAAATTTCTTTCTTTCTTTGGACCTGAGGGAATGGTACATGACTCAAATGCGAAAACTCTTTCAGCTTTTTGCGAGCTGTCACGTGTTTAAGTGATAGAGTAAGATCTCGAACAGCCCATGCGTTGCGAACGGTAACATGTTTGCAGTATTGGCTGTCAAAAGGAGCTATTTGGAAGTTAACGGTTGCTCCATTCTCCTGCTTATTTTTTTTGGCTCACTGTGAAGAGAATCAGTGTTCCCTCTTTCCCTTGAGTACCAAGCTGCTGGACGAGAGAGGGATTGATCATGGTAACGTCAGAGCCAGAGTCGATCAAGCCGTGAGTAGTTGTTTGTCGTTCGCCATTACCGATAATCCTGAGAGCAATAATCTGCAGGAAAATCTCGGAGGATTCAGCGACAGTTGCAGTAGCGCATGTGCTCCAGGAGTCTCCTTGGACACTAGGCAAGGATGCTGTAATGGCTGGAATGCCTGTGTTTTCGGTGTGCTTTCTTTGATAATCAGCATTTCCTCTGGTAGGACTTGGTTGGTGAAGCAGTGTGCCGTGAGAATCTCCACATCCTGGTACTTCACATCGTAGGAGTGACTTGCATGATTTAGACAAATATTCTGTAGAATTGATACAGTTGAAAATCAATTTTCTGTAAAATATCTCCCTTCTATCCGCAACCGGCTTAGATTTGAACACTTCACAACGATAGAGTGGGTGGCTCTGGGTACAGAAGGGGTAGTTGCTCAGTTCGGCGTCTTTAACTATTTCGAGTCTGCTGTCCTGCTTAGTGCTGCTTGTGGTAAGATTGGCTAGGTGACACAGGTCCAGCTTGTCACGATCTTCATTCCGCTTGAAAGATTTCAGCTCGATCGAAGTGCTTGTAAAGAACGGATGATTGGCCAAACCAGCTCGATCATTCAAGAACTCAACAACGTCTTTCAATGTAGGCATAATTGTTCCTTGGCGTTGCAGCATCTTCAAATGTTCCTGGGACTTGTCTTTAAACCCATTCGAGCAACTTTAAAATCACTCCTTAAGTCAAGGCGTCTATGTAGGCTGTCACAATTTTGAGTGGTTGACCAAAGCGATTTTGCAGGTTTTCCAATGACTTTTCTAAGCTTACTAGTACGACCTCATATCTCTGAACAGTTCCAAGATCAGGGCCCTCAGGGAACTGCAATAAACGAGCCATCTTGGTCCGTTCATCTAGGACGTTTCGATTCCACCATCTGGTGGAACCTCTGTCCGAGTAATGGATATCTCTCAGGGGAGCCATTAAACTTAAGCACTCTGCAGTGGCGGTAGAGCTTGCGTTGGAACTCATTTTCTCCATTGTGGCAGTAATGGTTAAGAGAAAACGTTCACCTATTGGCTGAAGAGAAGGTGGGGCGTGACGCGAGTCTTCAAAGAGAGGAGATGGAGTTTGAGCACTAGCGCTAGTTTTGCAGAAAACAGTGATGCAATTAGCGGAGCGAACCGAACCCAACGCTTGCGTGGCGTATCTATACACTGGACCAGTAGTGTAGAGGTGCGCTGGAAAGGTGTTAGCATTAGGACATGGAACAGGATAACACGAACCGTTTCGTGGAAAATCAGGGTTACCAGGAACATGAGAAGAAGGCAAAGTAAAGACACGCGAGGATCCAACGGGAAATGCTGACGAGGACGTAAAAGTGGGTGGTCGATCAATAGCACGTGACGAAGACGCAGATAAGGTTGAGGCGTGCGAAGGCGCTGCTTAAAATAAAGAAGAAGACGCCGACGTGGATGGATGATCGTGGGGAAAAAACGTAGGTAACGTGGAGACTCGCGGAGACATGACTGGAAGTGGAGGAGTACACGTAGATGTGGGAAGGCACGTGGCGGTCTCTTTTAAAGCAGGTGCGAAGAAGTGGGAGGATGCACGTGAAATTGGAAACATGAATCTGAATTTCTGGATACGCCTTGGAACGATACCAGTTGCTGATTCGCCTCGGTCATGGTGCCTGGACTTTTGTCAACGTTAATGCCCGTTTTAGCAGTATGGCGTTCAGGTCGATTTTCTTCGGATAACAAACTAGAAAGTTAACTTACACTCTAACTCGGCCATCTCAGTTCTCTCTCTAGCTTCTCCGACCTCTTTCTCGGCTTCACGCGTTGCTAATTCCAACTAATTCCAGGCGTAAGGTAAGCGGTCAAACGTTCTTTTTAAGCTCTGTGATATTACAAAATTTTGTAAACTAATCTGTTTTTCGCAGTTTTGTATGAAGTCTTTTTGGGTTGTTGTCTAGCAGCTGGTGGTTTTCGAGCGTCATTTATTCATATGATAGCCACTTGTGGTCATTGACGTTGTGAAATTGAAATTGTTCCTGCTGTTTCAAGATGGCGGGCAAGACTCCTTCCAGCAGTACAGCTGAAGATTTCACCAAGCACTTGGATAATTATATTAAGAGCTCAGAAGTTTTTAAAAATGCTATAGTCACTACAGTTCAAGTAGCAGTTTCCCAGTTACAATAGGAGATAACAAATCTTAAAGACGAACTTGCCAAATTAAAGAGTGAACTTAATGAAGTGAAGGCCAAGGCCAACAGCAACGAGCATTATTCTAGACGGATTGCTAAGAGAAAGTCCTCAACCAAAGCGAGAATGTGCTGGAAATACAGGTACGTAGGGATGAGCTAGATAGAGCACATTGCGTGGGTAAACCAAGAGAGGCCGAGGTTGGTAGTGAGAATTCACCTCCACGCGCCATGATAGTGAAACTCAGTGGCTATGGTACCAAAGTGAAATTCATGAGAGCTCGCAGGGGTCTTAGATGTTAACAAATCTATACCAATGAGGATTTGACTAAGGTTAATCATAACTTTTTCCTACGAGTAAAGAAAAGTTGCATCGATGGAATGGCTGTTTACACTGTTGACGGCAATTTTATGGCTAGGTGCTCGACTACAAAAAGAGTTTATCGTATCGACAAAATTAATGACCTCAAAAGTCTTGTGTACTTTACGATTTGTTACCGCTTTGTTACATCTTAGTACATGTTTTCTTCGTATAGTATTTGGTCCTTCAGTTTTTATGCGGTTGGTGCAGCGGATGGTGGGGACTTTTATGTTCCTTTTTTTTATTGATGGAGGATAGCCTAGTTCAGTACAGAGCAGCAATTGGGCTTTTGAACTGTTTTAAGTTTGTTTCATGTTTTATTGTTATTTTGCCTCCAATATCATTTCTTGTTATTCTTTTGGTGTTAATATCGAGTCTTAGTATGTTATTACTCATATCTGGTTCAGTTCATCCAAATCTTAGGCCCAGCAGCGTTAGTTTTTTAATCAACCATTCGAATACTACCAGCCTAAATGTTAGTGACAAGGTAGGTGAAATATCTGTTTTGGCAAGCCTGTACGGATTTGATGCTTTTGCTTTTTCGGAAGCGTGGTTGAATTTTAGCATAGCCAATAACTCTATTGTAACATCTGGATTCAGTTATCCTATGAGGAAAGACAGGATTGGAAAGCGTGGCGGAGGTGTTACTATTTATCCTAAAGACCATATTGCAGTAAAACGACGTATTGAATTTGAGTATTTTGCTGGGTTAGAACTCCTGTAGGTTCGATGTAATGTTGATAACTTTGTTTTTCTTTGTGGAGTTTGCTATCGTCCTCCGAATCAATCGGTGATTGAGGAAAATTCCCTTTTTTGAGTTGCTGCAAATGTGCTTCGATAACATTTAATTTAAAAGTTGAGGCCAAATCTTCTCGGCTGCTTTTCTTCTGGGGGAACTTTAATGCTCACTTCAATTATGGCGATACTTTATCTCCAAATACTGATATGGGCATCAGGGTTTTTAATTTTTTGGGAAAGCAATAATTTATATCAATTGGTAGATAATCCAAAACGAATTATACTCACACTAGGGAATCCATTCTTGACTTAATTATATCAGACTCGCCTGGCTTTTTTGTCTCTTCTGGTACTCTCAGTCCACCAGCTAATTGCGATCATTGCATTATTTATGCTAATCTTAATTGTCAAAAACATAAACCCAAATCGTTTTCTAGAGAGATCTGGAACTTTAATGATGTTGATTCCGATGGCCTAAATAGTACTTTAGCTAGTGTGGATTGGAATGATGTCTTTGACGCAGTGCTCCTCATTATTGACGTTATTTAAAGAAGACTTTTTTTCTTTATTCGTAGGTACAGTCGAGCCTTTTCTTCCACATAAGAATGTCATTATTAGACCTCGTGATAAACCTTCGATGACTGGTCAGGTCCGTCAAGGCATACGTAAGCGTGATCGTCTTTTAAAAATTTATTCTAAACGTAAATCACCTGTATCCTGTGATCAATATCGTGATCAGAGGAATTTAGTAGTTTGTCTTTTTAGGAAAGCGAAGATTAATTATAATATTAAAAATAACCAAGCTCATAGCGATCCTGCAACATCTTCCAAAAAGTGGTGGGGCATTGTGAAATCTTTATAAGGTAATAAGTGTTATTCGGCTATTCCGGTGATTTGTGAGGGGGATGTTCTTATATCTGATGCAAAAAAAGAAAGGTTAATGTTTTCAATGACTACTTTGTGAGCCAACAATGGATTTCTAGTTTCTAAAGAAATTGTGGTGCTGCGTCGGCGGGAGAGATGAAAACAAAAATTTGGTTTTATCAAACGAGTTATAAAGGTTGAATTACTACCGTGAAAGATTTAGAAAGCTGACGTTTCGAGCGTCAGCCCTTCGTCATTCGCTCTGACGAAGGGCTAACGCTCGAAACGTCAGCTTTCTAAATCATTCACGGTGGTAATTCAACCTTTATCAATTCGTTTAACAAAACCAAATTTTTACTTTGTGAGTCAAGCGACATTATGAATAACGATTCTGCAGAAATTCCCTTTGTCCCTCAGTGGTCGCTCTATATCTGTAATCATAACGGACGAACAGATGGTTCGTTACCTTTTATCTACCGTTAACACTTTAAAATCATGTGGTTGTGATGGCATTAGTAACAAGGTGATTAAGTTTTGCTCTGAGGGCCTGTATAAGCCATTTACAAGTTTAATTAATACTTCGTTTCGGCTTGGTCAGTATCCAAGTGCCTGGAAATTTGGAAATGTTTTGAATTTATTTAAAAAAAAAGATGATCGTCAGCTGAAAATTAATTTCTTTATTGCCATCTTTATCTGAGATCTGTGGTCTTTTTTCATCTTTTCATTTTCCTAGCAAGATTTGATTCCTATATGAGTTTCAAAGTGGTTTCCGTCCACGGTGATTCCACTGTTATCCCTTTCCCGTCCAAGGGGTTCCCCATTGACGAGTAAAATCGTCTGGCGTTAGACAGAGTAAAATCTATAAGTGCCCTGAGCACTCAATCGGCCGTTAAGGGATTATGCAATTCATTTATATTGTTCATAAAATTCACGAAGCTCTTGAGGAGGGCAGTGAGATGACAGCATTTTTCCGTGATATACATATCAAAAACGTTTGATAGAGTTTGGCATCAGGGTCGGATACCTAAATCTAGAAATATTGGAGTTCAGGGGAATTTGTTGAACTTGTTTATTAATTACCTTTCTTGTCGTAAACAAAGAGTGATAATTGAAGGAGTGCATTCCGATTGGTGCAACATCGAAGCTGGAGTCCCTCACGGATCGGTTTTAGGTCCATTACTGCTTCTTACTTATATTAATGACCTACCAACCACTATTACTTCTATTTTTTTTGTATTTGCCTATGAGTGATTTTTGTTGAAAAAAGTCCAGTATCCTGGTGATTGCACTTCTGAACTTAATCATGACTTGAGATAGATATCTGATTGGGATAAACGGTGGTTTGTGACTGTGAATGAGACTAAAGCTGAAGATGTTTTTTTTTCGGCCAAAAGAGACAAACCAGTTTATCCTCCACTGATTTTGAACAATAATATTATCGAGGAGGTGACAGTTCATGAACATCTTGGCTTGACATTTTCTTCTAACTTAAATTGGCGAGCGCATATTATGAAAATTCATCAAAAAGCTTCCAAATTGTTGAACCTCCTTAACTCTTTGAAATATAAATTGAACCGTTACACACTGGAAGTCTCATTCAAATCCTTGGTGCGTTCATCCTTAGAATACGCTGATGTGGTTTGGGATGCATGTTCTGTATCTGATAGTAACTTAGAAAGCTTACAAATAGAAGGCGCAAGGGTTGTAACCGGTGCTTTGAAAGGAACAAATAGGGTATCTCTTTGAAAATAACTTTGTTGAGTCGATCTTAGTGTTACAAGAAAACTTCATAAACTCAGTTTGATGTATGAAATAGTAATTAAGTTAGCTTCGCCTTATTTGTGTGATTTTTGTCCAGAATTTGTTTCTGATAGATGTTGTTATAGTCTTCGTTCCGCTAACAATCTCTGCTTACCTTACGTTTGTGCTGATAGCCGCAAAAAATCGTTTTTCTTTTCTTCAATTAAATGCTCGAACAGTCTCCCGTTAGAGAAACGTATACCGCGTTCCTCGGACCTTTTTAGGCACAGTCTTTTAAAGTACTTGCAGTTTCCATCTCGTAATTACCTATTTTTTTTTTTATATTATGGATCGATCAGCGTCAATATCTCATACTCACTTGATACTTATTTAAGTGGTTTAAAACACCACCTTTTTTCCGAAAAATTGCTGTTTATCACCAGCTTGTACTCTCTGCGATGCACCTGTTGAAGATCGTAAACATTACTTTCTGTAATGTCCCAGTTTTGCTGCTCTGCGTAAAAACTTGTTTAACTCCGCTGGACAATTAGCTGGAAATAGATGGTGTTGTGCTTCTGATATGAAAAGAAATTGATTGGTTTTTAAATGGTATATCTCACGATGATTTTGAGACTAATGTTATGCTTTAAAGTATGCTCAATCATTCATTTCCTTGCATTGTAAATAGTATAAGCTCTGTGGATGAGCCCTTTTTGCTCATCGAGCGATGTTGTAATAAATATTGTTTAAATAAAAAAAAAATTAAAAAAACAATAATAAATAAAAGAAATCCAAACTTGTGCTGGAATTTGAACTGTTTTTGTTTCTTCTCCAACTCCAAGAACTTCACTCATGTTTCCATCGCCTTAGTTCGTTTCTGCGCCGTCGCCTTTTTCCGCTGCGATCTTCGCTTGTTAGAGCCTTGCGCTGGCTGTGCTCAGTCTTGAGGCCCGACTACTTTGTGATCTGACTTGTCACGAGTTAACTCTCCCGAGACTTGTTTATTAAAATGCGAAGAGGCGTCTATGGTAGAATGTTCAATCTTGGAATCGCAAAGACTTTTCCATACTTCTTGAGCTTCGTATAGATCATAGATCTCCAGCAGCTCCACGCTGTCTCCAGCAAGAAGCTCTTTGGCATGACTGATATTATCTGTATAATTTTCAAAGGCAGGTTTTGTAATTGCATTAGATTGGCAAAGTATACCAGCAAATCATCAGCTTACGAACATACTTTCGTCGTTGTAGCGACATAGCCACCGCAAGATTGTCTGTTTAATTTCTCACGCAAGACGAGATTGATTCTGTAGCGAATTAGGCATTCTGCGCCGGGAGCTTGTAAGGATGGTACCTGTGGTTTCACTGTCCTTAATGTCCATAGTTAATTGGCACTTACGATGAGCTGGCGAGGGCTAAGGTTAGATGGTGACTCGAACAACTTTAACCAGTAATTGTATTTGACCCAAATATTAATGGTTTGGTAAATGGCTATAAAGATTCTAAGAGTGAGGCGACGAGTGCATCTTCATAAAAAGGATAGAAAAACACTTACCAACTGCTGGATTAGAAGGATAGCGAGTGGTATATTGAAAACAATTTTTAGGTATATATAAAAATTAGCATCATGAACTTACTTCAGGCGGGAAAACTACGGTGTGAAATTACAACACTAAACACAAGGCTAACACATGGAACAGAGACTGAAAACAAAGGAGGAAAACTAGGTGTTGATTATCAAAAAAAAAAGAAAAACAAGAAAAAGAAAAAGAAAAAAAAGAAGGAAAGAAAAGAAAAAAAGGGAAAGGAAGTAAACGGTAACATCCTCTTTTTTGGATGACTGTTCTCAATTCATTCAACATAGTCGTTCAACAACGACGGATTGGTCATTCGAATCGCTCCTTCCAGATAGCAAGGAAAGTTAATGGAGGAGGCAGATCCTCTCAGATAGCTATGGAAGTTGTCCAGTCGGTAGGAATACCGAATCTATTTACATGCTAGTGGAGTTTAATGGCGGAAAAACTCTTAATAAAAATTGCATTCTTTATTTTAGTGGTTCTCCCTGGATACATCTTAAGTCTTCTTTCATTAATAACAATTTGTGTTGATTTGTTGCTGGTAGTCAATGCTGACCACCTTCCCTTCTGTCAGTGTGCTTCACAATCCATTCAATGCCTATAATTACGTGATACATTTTGAAGTAACTACACATATAAAATGTCCTTTTGTACCGTGTATAATTATAAGTGGAGCATGAGTATTGCAAGATGCAAGACTACGATCTTGCTTAGCAAGTAATAATAATAATAATCATAAATGGATTGTATTATAGCGGCAAGTAACTAAGATGTGCTGCTTCGCATTGTGCGAAAAAAAATCACTATTTATCGAAAGCCAGCCGAGTTTGGAGTGCCACTATACATACAGAGAGTTTAAAAACTTGAGGGCTGTATTGTGGACTACCTTGTGGTTTCTTGCCGGGCAATTTGGCTCATCCTCGGTGTAAAAACTTGTCAAACTCATTGATGACGTAAAACAAAGAAAACGAAAGAGCCAAGAGACCATTAAACAATAACCAAATCCAGCACGAGCTGAGAAAACAAAGAAAAAATGTCACAGGTTTTTACACCGAGGTAAACCCGCAAATTGGTGTCTCCAAACGAGTGAATTTTGTTTCTTGTGTTAAGTTAGACGATTGTTATAAGTTCGGCTAGAAGCCGTTACATCCATTATGACGAAAACAGTGGAAGGCGAGAACCAACAAGGATTAAAAGGAACGAGGGAATGGAGTGAGGCAATGAAGAAAGATTTCTTGGAATGCAAGACGAAAGCGTTACTACTAGTAAATGCAGAAAAACTGCCGCGTTCAAGTAACGGCTGGAATCACGGTTACATGAAGATAATGAAAGATTTATGGGCGGAAAAATGATATGCAGACCTGGGCTTTACGAGCCAGCATTCACGGGATCAAGCAGCAAATTTGGAGATATCGGTGGGCAATGTGAGAGATTTGATTTCTGTCTCTGTCGGCTCAAGGGAAAACCAGAATATGAGCTCTTCTGGAGAAAAAATATATGACGTTTCAAAATGTGAGTTTTTGCTATTTTTAGTAACAAAATGGCGGGAAATTCACATTTCTAAACTTGATATCTTTTGAGTGGATAGAGATATTTCAGATTTTTTTTCGGTTTTGAGATCCTTGAG
>BLFN01000057.1:6059668-6074668 GCA_014634225.1 Acropora yongei | reverse complement strand
TTCTCTCGTAATTCTAGATTTACTATCAGTTTATTATCAGTCCATAGAAAAATTAACAGATAGAAAGTGTACCGCTGAATAAAAAATAAAAAAAAAGAAAGAATATTGTCTGGTACAATGTTTAAATAGGCGCCGCCCTCAAATAAGCGCCGCAATTGTGGCGCGAAAAATTAAATAAGCGCCGCGGCGCTTGTTCAAGTAAATACGGTAACCGTTCTTCTGTTGTTAGTCTGTAATTATAATATACTGTAAAACAGCATTTAATTTGTAAATCTGACTCTTCTAAGATGGGTGAAAGGCCTCCGCTGTGATTGATCGCCTACCTTGTCAGTTAGTAAAATTCAATTTGCCTCTCACCAAACATGTATAAAGTTTTACGAGTAATTTATCAACTTTATTCTGCGCAATAAACAAGATAAGGTCAAAACCATTCCTAGTTCGCCTAGCAGTAGAGGATTCAGGAATCGAGAACGCGGTGGGTCTGAGACACTTCCGCAACTGACTTTTCATGTTTCAGATAAGGGGAGCATTTATGCGTCGTTTTCTGCCCTTCTACAGATTGCCAACTCAGGATATACGTTCTCCACAAAACGTAAGTATTCAGCTCTGTTTAGTAACTGCGGAGCAGTCTATTTTCAATGTTTTAGTATCGGAAAATTTTGATTTTATGGCCCTTTTTGAGGTGGCGACACCAATTTTGAATTCAAAGGAACGGAAGTTGAATTCTTTGAAAAAGCGGTACGTTCTTGCACGAACAAACCAAGACTAAAGAAAAAAGTACCCACCTCCAGCGCTTTCAGACCTTCAAAGCCGGTCACAAGGAACTTTGAAATAATTTTTACTAATATCAAAAAGACATGGGAAGGCATAAACGATCTTTTAGGTCGAAAATAGAATGTATTCAAAAATATAACTTTGCTCAAATGTCCGGGAAACGATCGAGTTTGCTCTTAACTCTTCATCGCTAATTTCCTAACAACAAAATATTGTAGGAGTGTGTGAGACGCCAACAGCAGTTTTTTTTACCATGTGAAAATTTCAGCAAAGGTCATAAAGTCAGAGAGTTCGAAGGAGCCGTCAAAGGCAGGCAATGCGAGATTACCGAAGCTGACAATAACCAAGTTTAACTGAACATACGAGGCTTGGCTACCATTCTGGAGCAAATTTGTCGCAGAAGTTGACTCCACAGATCTAGCGGCCGTTTCAAAGTTAGCATATTTGAAAGAGCTAATAGCGCCTAAGGTGAGAATAAACATAAATGGTCTTCCGTTCACCCCTGAAGGATACGCCCGTGCTAAAAACATTCTTCAGACGAAGTATGGGAAACAGTTCGAGATAGTAAACGTATACATTTCGAACATTATGGCTTTGCCAGTGATCACGGGAACAAATCACGTCAAGTAGACGACTTTTAGAAAAAAAGCTTGTGCACAACGTCCAGAGTTTAGAAACAATGGGCAAATTGCGTTGCGTGATCGGAAACGTTCCGGCGGTCCTCGACAAACTCTGAGGGCTCAAAGCAGATCTTGTGTAAGGCCAGCTTGGATCGCAAGCTGGGACTTCCCCAAGTTAATTGAGGCCCTGCGACATTGGAGGGAAGTAAACCCAATTAAAGTAATGGGAGCTACTCACTCCTCCAAAACGCGCAAAAGAGTACAAGGGTGTGTCTACTGTGAGAGAGACGACCACAAATCTAATGACTGTCGTCAATATGTCACTTCAGATCAACGGAAGGGGTTATTAAGCTCAAAACGTCTGCTTTAACTGCGCTAATGGGAGGCATAGTGCTGGTGATTGCCGGAGACGCTCAACTTGTGACAATAACGATGCTGTAGTTTATCCGGTTGTTGTGGTAGACGTAGAAGGGGTTACATGTCATGCATTACTAGATACCAGAGCAGGGAGTTCTTACGCATCAGCTACCCTCCTTGATAGAATTGGTGTGCATCAAGTGCGAAAGATCGAGATGATGTTGGGTGTAACCACTCGGGAGGTGGAACTTACAAGTGTGAGTGTATCAACTCTTGCAGGCAATTTTCAACTAGCAGTTGAAGTAAATCGAGTCCACAAGGCAGCCTTGTTGGAGTTAGAGAATCCACGGTATTTGATGATCATTGGACGTTACCCTCACCTCAACGGAGTGAAGATGTTGGATGAGGACGCAAAGACAGCGTTGCCAGTACACCTAACACTTGGAGCCAGTGAGATTGCGAGAGTTAAAAGAGATCAAGCACCACGTGTAGGAACCTCCAGGAGAACCAGTTGCAGATATAACAAGGTTTGGGTGAGCCATTATGTCCCAGGAAAGGAACCAGACTAAATTGGTCCTGACACAGGCATCTCGAGTGGAGTACAAAGATCTTTGCCGGCTGGACGTGTGTGGGCTTAGGGACCCCGCCATTGGAGATCAAGAGCAGGTGTACAATGAGTTCAAAGCACAACTTCATCGGAGCTCAGAGGGATGGTACCAGACAGGATTCCCTTGGAAAGGAAATCATCCACCCCTCCCAGGTAACGAAAGAGGAAGCCTTCAAAGATTACATACATTACCAAGAAAACTAGAAAGATCTAACACATTGGAACGGTATTGGAACGGTATAACGAAGTGATCATGCGACAGAGAGAGGAGGGGATCGTGGAGCCTGTTTCAAGTCCTCCGGTGGGGGAACAATTTCACAACCCACACGAGGCAGCCGCGAGAGAGGCTGCAGAGTTATTGAAGCCTTGGATTGTATATGATGCTTCAGCAAGTGAATCAGAGAAGTCACCTTCCCTCGATGAGTGTCTTGAAGCAGGACCCCCCTTACAAAATAGGCTGTGGGCATTGCTAGTGAGAATTCGATTCCAACAGGTAGCTCTGACAGGCGACATGAAGCAAACGTCCCTTCAAGTTAGAACACGGGAGGAGGATAGAGATGCGTTATGGTTTCATTGGATCAGCGACTTGGAAACACGACGGGTAGAGGTATTACGCCTCATGCGGGCATTATTTGGTCTAGCACCATCCCCGTTCTTGTTGGGAGGAGTAATCAAGCAGCACTTAGAAACATGCCGAGCCACCTTTCCGAGACTGATCCAACAAACAGAGAAGAGCCTTTTGTTCACGACCTGGTTAGTGGTGGTCTTAAAATATACGCTGCTCAGAAAATCAAAGAGGGTTCTATCGACGTCTTTGGACAACTCTTGTTCAAGCTTCACAAGTGGAAGTCAAATGTTCCTGAGCTAGAGTCCGCCAGTGAGTTGTCAAATGGAGAGACTACGTTCGCTAAGGAATAGTAAGAAACACCCCAGGGAGGAGAGGGTTGCGTTCTTGGGCTTTCATGGAACAAAGAGGCATATGCTATAGAGATACCATTTCCCACTGAGTGTGCCCCAGTTACCAAGAGCGGAATACTTGGAAAGATCGCAAGAGTTTACGACCCTCTAGGGGTTGTGTCCCCCATGACGCTGACCGGCAAGCTGCTTTACCGGGGAGCGTATTATTTGAAGATAGCATGGGGTACACAGCTACCCTCTGAACTCGTCAACAAATGTTTAAACTGGCAGTCCCAACTGCCTGTTAGCGTTTCTACAGCTAGAACTCTACCCAAGTACCGTGAAGAAGTCAGCGGCATCGATCTGCACTGTTTTAGTGATGCGAGTGGGCGTGGTGTTTCAACAGCCGTGTATCAAGTCGTCTCTTAGCCTTCGGGAAATGGTGTGGGGCTCGTAACAGCCAAAGCCAGACTGGCAAAGCAAGGCTTAATCATACCTCGTTTGGAACTAGTGTCTGGTCACATGCGTTGGAAGGATTTGCCGTGGGAGAGATGGTTTGCTGGTTAGATAGTAGTGTTGCCTTACACTGGATCAAAGGGGGAGAAAATTATAAGCAATTTGTAGCAAATAGAGTACACAAGATTCAGCAACATCCAGAGGTGCAATGGCGTCATGTGAGCACTAAAGATAATCCAGCAGACATAGGTAGCAGGAGTGGAAGCGTAGAGAACGTGCAGTTGTGGTGGAGTGGACCGGAGTGGTTACCCAAGAGACAAAAATGGCCATCAGATATTGAGACCACCCCAGAGGGTCAAGCAGGAGCAAACGTTATCCGGGAAGTCCTTGCAGTGGCCCAAGCTCAAGAAGGCAACCTTGACACCTTGCTTGGCAAGCATACTCTTTGGCGGACGCTAAGGGTGTGCGCTTAGATAGGAAGATTCATACACAACCCACGGAGTACCAGTTCAAACAGAAAAAAAGGGCCGCTCACAACAGAAGAAAGCAAGCAAAGAATCCTTTGGCTGAAGAGAGTCCAGGAAAGCTTCTAAGCTTCGAACTGTTCGAGGAACATCGGTTTCAGCTTAATCTTCAACCAAACGAAAATGGGTTGCTTGAGTGTAGAGGGAGGATCTAAAGTGTATACCCCATTTACGTACCAGAATCACACCAGCTGGCGCGCAAGCTCGTTGAAGAAGCCCTCGTTCGCACGCTGCATGGGGAGTAAGTCTAACAATAGCGAAGATTTGTGAGAGTTACTGGGTGCCAAGGTTGCGACGCCTTGCAAGGAAAGTGGTCAAGGAATGCAATGGTTGTAAGTAGTTTCATGCCACTGCGTTTATTAACCCACCACCAGGTCAGCTACCCAAGGATCGCAAAGAGGGACAAAACACTTTTCAAGTGATAGGAGTGGATTTTGCTGGACTTCTGAAATTTCGTAAGAAGAAAGGAGAAGATAGAAAAGCGTACCTGGTACTCTATGCATGCAGTCTGACTGGGGGAATATATCTTGAGCTACTGTCAAGCCTGGAAACTTCTGAATTTCTACGAACCCTCAAGAGGTTCATCGCGCGTCGAAGCAGGCCGGAGAAGAAATTTTCAGATAATAGCCCTACGTTCGTGGCAGCGGCAAAGTGGCCTAAGGCAGTAATGGTGGATGAGAAGGTCCACGACTTCCTGTCACGCAAGGGAATCCGGCGGCAGTTCAGCTTGAGTACTCTTTTTGTTAAGAAATGCCATTTTAGTATCAAGGGCCTGGTAGACTTACAAATGGATTGAGTGGAAGAGGGTGAAGTTTTATTCTCGTCTGGGGTAAAGTTCTACATTCCCAAAAGTTTTTCTTTCCAACATGGAAATACCATAATATTTTGTTCTTGCACTACAATAATGCTATAAATATTATTACCTCATAAATCTTGCCTAGTCGTATTGCTTTCTCATTTCGCACACGTATTACCAGAGACCCAGCTTCATCACTGCCTTTTACACTGTTGGATTGACCATTGCAGCTTTCATCGTCCTGGAACACCACTGCAGTTGTATTGTGGATTGAGCAATACTGTGCTGCTTTGACTGGAGTATTTTGGCAGCCTGTTTAGAGACAAATGTATTCTTTGGCATTTTTGTACACTCACTTGTATTTACGCTATTTCAAGTTGTCAGGTTGCAACCCCTACTATAGAAACTTCCTTTTTAGGAGCAAATCTATCTTGTGTGTATTTATGAATGTAACATCTGTTCAAAGATCTGTTGTACTTTAATTGTAGTCTAGTAAAGAAACTACGCCACACAGACGTGGATCCATTCAATAGTACACCCCTTGTAACATGCCTCAGTTTTTTTGTTGGTTTTCTTTGGGGGGGGGGGTAGGGGGCTCTAATATTTTCATGCGGTGAACAGGTATGTATTTGTTTCAACCTTGTAACTTTTGCATTTTCACAACTCATGTAAGACTGTGTATTCCAACAATAGGATTACATACCAACTGCTACCGTTCCAGAAATTGTAGGAAAATGCAATTCCTCTGCATCCTTCACCAAACAAATTTGCCTCGCATTTTTCATGTTTCCATCCACAAAATTTTACTGTTCTGCATCCAGGAGTATCACATGAGAGGCCTGCAAGGCATCATAAGCAGCATCAGACAATTACACTGTAAGTTAAACCTTTAACATTTAAGTAAATTACATTTTAAATATAGAGTGCTTTTCTACGACTGTTATTAGTAATTGTAGTTGTTATACACGGCTCCACATGTCCAGACTTTCCTCTTTTTCTTATTTTCAGTAAGAAGCATTGGGAAGATTATAACAACAGGAAAGAAACCAACGAAGCGACCGCTCCCAAAAAAACAGCGCATACAATGACGCCTTATTACCGTAACGTCGGAGTTACAACAAATAATGCTTTAGTAAAGAAATTATCACCGTTCCGAAGTACAATACCTTACATAACAGTCCCTCAGTAAAATGCATTGACTACCATACGAACTCTCCCTCGACAACTACTGCAAAAGAACTAACTTATATTCCTTCCCCCTATCGTTCCCGGCTTCCAAATCACTGACCACTTTGCTCTGCAAAAGGGCAACCGTAAGGACAGAACTGTTTTACAGAAAACCGGAATGACAAGCGGATTGGCAATCTTCGGTGAAAAATCTGAAGATTGCCTGCGATCCTAACTAATCCCTTGCTGATCCAATCGAATAGTTGTTGTTATTATTTCCAGAAAATCTTGTAAGAAAGGAAATATTTCCGAGAATTAGGACTTGAAACTTACACGACACGAGATATCGCGCCTGACAATTCAAAACTTTAAGATCCTTCATTTCGAGAGTTGTTATGTAGCAATGCCCCTTTCGTTGGCTCAAAAATTCGCATGGTTAAAATTAGCAAACAGAAAAACAACAGAAAAATTTAACCAAAGCAGAAAACATACGTTATATTCGTGCAAATTCTTGTCTCAGCGTTAACGCAAAAACAAGCTGCTCGTTTAATTAGCTATGCGCTATCAGTGTCAAGGCAAGCGTTTTCCTATCAAGGGCTTTCCCTTGCACACCTTTGTCTGTCGCAAGCGATCAAGCGTTACTGTGCAGTAAAAAATGAATGCCCTGAACTTCAACGTAGAAGTGCATTCCTCGCGCTTGATAGCCATCAAAATGGAAGATCTAAACTCATGTGACATTAATATAACTTGTCACCAAAGTAATTGTGAACACGGAAGACGAACACGGCCTCCGTCGAACAACATCCTCCAAAATGTCACAAAATACAAGTTACAAGTCTCGCTAATGCGATGCATTTCTCCATTCGACAACTGGTGGTATCGTGACAAATGTCCTTCTTGTCCGAATCGACGATTCGATAGCAACTGTTGCAACAATTCAGGTGTGTTGGCAAACCCTCTCTCAGGCGCGCAAATGTAGAAAGTATTGAGATAAAGTTAGTTAGAAGTTGTATTCGCTGGTTGTGCCACCTTTGTCGCTTTGGTGATGATAGACTTGCCAAACAACTGCTATACTCCGAATTGGTAAATGGATCACGCCCATTCGGCCGCCCTAACCTTTGCTCTAAGGTCACTTTGAAAACAACGCTAAAATGTGGAAACGTACTGGACGTGTGGTAGCATTCCGCGCATGACAGGGGAAAGTGGGGAGCTATTTCGTTACGTGTCTGCAGATTATAATGCATTAAAAGGGTTGCGGCCTATAAAAGACAGCGGGAAGCCCGTAGAAGAAGAGAAATGAACTCTCTAAGATCTAGAGAACTGCAAATATGCAATATACCCGTTTTCCGGGTATCAGCGTATCTATTTTTCAAAAGCGTTTTTCTGCTCCTAGTCTGTAAAATGTTGTAAAAAAGCATCTCCTTGGATGGGTGCAAAGTACTTTTCTTTGAAAGGTCTCCGCTGTAACTGATCGCTTATCTTGTCAGTTAGTAAAACTTCCTTTGCTCCGCTTTTTATCTCACCAAACACCCATAAAGTTTTACGAATAATTAATCAATGTTATTGTGCGCAACAAACAAGATAAAGTGAAAACCAACACTAGCTCGCCAAGCAGTAGAGACTTCAGGAACCGAGAACGTGGTGTTTCTGAGACACTTCCGGAAGTGACTTTCCATATTATTTGCAGACGAGGGGAACATTCGTGTGGCGTTTTCTGCTTTTCACGAGAGCGCGAACTAAGGATACACATCCTCTACAAAACGAAGGTATTTACTTTTGTTTAATAATGCAAAATAGCGTATTTTCATTGTTTTAGTATTTCAATTTTGGGAATTTTTGCCCCTTTTGAAGTGAAGGCACTAATTTTCAAGTAAAAAAATGGAAGTTGAATTATTTAAAAACGCGGTCAGTTCTTTGAGGAACAAACATATGCTAAAGAAGGCAATACCTAACTCCAGCGCTCTCGACCTTCAAACCAAATCCGGTAATTATCGCTGATTTTATTTATTTATTGATTTTAGGCCAAAGCAAACCTTACGCATGGACAGATCAGAGGGACAAGTAATGTAACGATCACAACAAACTACGAGGAGTCCTCTTTCGAGATCTCTTTGTCAGTTTTAAGAACTAGATAATGGACGTATAATAATCTCCGCCATGCAAAGAGGTGTCTTTATTTCATATGGTTTCATTCTCAGTCAAGATAAAAAAAAGTTCGAAGAACAAAGTGAACTTTTTATGACCTCCATAACATGATTTCGATCAATTTTCTTAGTTGGTCGTCAAAAGTAACTTGTTTTCTTGTCACTATTTATGTCGTATCCATTATCTCGAGCAACAGCACTCTGGCATTCCAGTAACATTGATCAAATATACAATCCGATGAAAAGGAAAAAAAAAATCACAGTTCCGAGACCTAGATAATTAAATCACACTCCGTTCCTATCAATGTTTAAGAGTACGTAGCAGTAATTGTTCCTGAAAACACACACTTTTCATTTACCACTCTTTTACAAACTATTCTCGATTTCTTCCAGCTGTATAACATTGGCGATTTTCATTACCAAACGAACGGCTCCCACAAGTGCTAGGAAGATCTTTGCTATCAATGCTGCTCCACCTGAAGCAAAAGCTGCAATAATCATGGCACTGACCTGCAAGATAAAAATGAGATTAACCCAAAAGTCTGGTGTCCCATCTGACCATAGCTTATCCCGTTCCGTTGCATTGGGTAATCTAATACTCTCTCTAGATGAAATATTTGTCCATCAAAGCCTGCTAATGATGTTTCCTTAACAGTTTGATTCTACCCATTTCTACCCTAGGAGGGAACAAAACCTACAGACTGTGCAAGTGAAATGTACTTCCCATTAACAAAGCACCCATATATTGGCTCAGGGGGGAGGGGCGGGGGCTCTAACTCAGACTAGGGAGACAGGTCTGTGCATGAAATTCGTTAAACAAAGCTGTTACCTGTGCAGAGGTTTTAATCCAATCCCACCAACTCATTTCCTTGCACAGACTCTTGACAATAGCCCAGAACAGTCCGGCTGCAAAAGATTCCTTGAGGAGGAAGAAGATTGCCTAGATTTGCCCAGTTACACCCTTCAGCTCTCTTCCAGGACTTAAGAAACGACTGCATTGCCTTCTGCATCACTGATGACTCCTTTATTGCCTTTGCAGTGTCTTTAACTGCGGCTTGCATGGTTCCTCTACTGACAGCTACTTTATTCCAGCAGCCTGCATGGCAAGCATGACAGCCTCAATGACAATGCTAGCATATTGCAAGATCTTGGCCCAATTAATGTTATCGGGTGTTACAAGCTCTATGGGTGGTAGGAACTCTTCGCCATCCATTCTAAACTCCACTCGAGCCAGGGGATGAACTCCTCTCTTCCTCTTGTAATGGATTACTTCCATGTCGAATGTTGGGATACTGAATGCTTCTTTAATCATCTGGATGCGTTCTTCAGAAAGTCTATCCGTAAGAAGACCAACGACTTCTTCTCCAGGGTTTTGTAGAAATTCACGGTCAAAATCTACCTCCTCAGCGGCTGCACTCCTTGCGACCTCAGTTGTGGCCTCTTTCAAGTGAGGGTCTGACTCTATCTTGGCATAATCATCGGGGGAATATTTCTTAATTTCCTGAAAAGTCGCTGTTATAGATTGTTCTATCAATTCCTCACTTGCCATTGACCTGAGTAGAAAACTGCAAGTCAACGAATGGATGTTAACAAGGTCTTTACGGACAAATCAAACCAAGTATGTCACTGATACAACAACTCGTTCTTACCAAACATAGCTATGTTTACAGATGTTGTCTTTCCGTAAACCACGGAAATGATGACATCAGTTGATAAATATACGCATACTGGAGTAGTTGAAGCGACGGACTGAGGTGGCTGTCAAGAATGTGTGTGTGTGCAGAGCTAGGCCTATCGATATTTGAACTGTTGACTAAAATTACTGACCTCTTAAAAAGAAAGGCAAGGAGCTCTATGCAATACTATATACGGCGGGTTTTATCTAAACCAGGGGTGAGTGACCATGTTTGTAAGCGAACTTTATTTATTGCTATTTTCGTTTTTTATTATTATTATTATTATTATTATTTATTTTATTTTATTTTATTTTATTTTCTCCCAGGTTTTAGAACCAACTTCCATTGAAAGTTTTGTTTGCTTCTATACCGTGAGGGAACCAAGGATCCGTGCAGTTTTGTTTACCTGAAGTCTTGTCCTGAAAATTACCCCTGATCTAAAGGGCTTTGAACAAAATTGTGATCAGGCCAACAATTTAAGTACTAAGCTATGCGAAGCTGTAAGCGCTGAGTCATTGCTTCTGATAATAAAACTGTCTGAAGGCAAAAAATAATTTAACTTGCGAAAATCCACTTGAAGTGTAGAACAATTTGGTTACTATAAAGGTATTTATTCGTTACAACGAATTGACTTTTAATACCTGTGGCTCAGGTGTGTTGATTGGCTGTTAACCTCCTCGTTTCCTGATGGGGCACCCGCCTTTATACTTTTTTTTTCTTTTTTTTATCATGTAAACAGGTTCCAAATAGGCGTTTGAGTTTGCATTTTTTTTAGTTTAAGGGCCGTCTTTTATTTTTCTGCGATCGCAAGTATTATATCATTATCGATTATAGGGCACCGTGACGCTTATTGAAAGTAACGGAATAAAATCATACACGTATGTGCTTGGAATTAAAAAAAAAGTTATGTTTCACGTCCCCGTGTATTTCATATTTGTTTACGTAACGTCATAAAACAGTTTAAAGACACACTAAAATTTTAAAATTGGGCAGAATATCTCATTTTGGCTACCCACCAGTTTGGTCGATCTATTTGTTTTTGTTTTGTTTTGTTTTTGTTTTTTTGTTGTTGTTGTTGTTGTTTTTTTTTTGGAGTAACTGTCCACAGTTCATTCGACATAACCGTTCAATAACTGACAATTGGTATCTTGTGGCTCCTTTCAGGAATCTATGAAAGCTGATCGATAGCTATGGGAGTGGTCCACTCAGTAAGAATACCGAATTTATTTTCATACTAGTGGAGTTTCATAGCGGAAAAATATATATTTTTAATAAAAAAAAATTGGATTCCATTTTTTTTTTATATTAGTGGTTCTCCCTGGATACATCTTAAACCTTACATTCTTCCATCATTAATAGCAATTCTTGTCTTGATAGGTTGTTGGTAGTCAATGCTCGCAATCTTCCTTTTTGTCTGTATGCTTCACAATCCATTTAATGTCTGTAATTACATTATCAGTTATTTGCAGCGATTGTACATTGAACTTGTCTTCTTGCACCACGTATAAGTGGGGCATAGAAAATGTGAAATGCAAATATTAAGTACAGCCTCTTGAGTCGTCCAGTTAACAGTGGACGACTACAATCCTGCTTTACTTTAAAATGACCGTTAAAGGATGTCATTTTCACTTTACTCCATCTTTTGCCTGAGAGCGTTTCTTATACAGAGCGTCAGCGGATAAACAACCTCATATCAGTTCTTCAGATAACCAAGAGTAGCCTTTCCTTTAAGTTGTTTTTTTAGCCTTAAACGAATATCATATTTCACAAAAAGAACAAAAAAGAAAAAAAAAGTCATCAACTACTTTACCTCGAAACGCTGCTATTTTTCATACTTTTCACTTCAGCAGGCTTGTGATTAAGACATTCTTAATCAAGGCATATTTTTTGAAGGGAAATCATAATAAAGGAAGTCATGCATGTATGTACAAAAACAGGAAGTCAAAAGCTGTGAAAATTTCCGCAATGGCTTGACATAATGTTCTAACACGCATTTTTTTTTACTTCTTTTCGTGGGGCTAATTAATTTAGTTTTACCTGTGACGTGCTCGTGATGTGGTTAACTGTTCCATTTATTTAAAGGGGTCAAAACTGTTATTGCAGAACAAAAATACTATCTGTCGCTAGGAACACGATCAAAATATTAATTTAACTCAAACCATGCCATGCTTAGCTTTTGTCCAACAAAAGCATCTTTCCTCTTTAATCTACTTCAGTTTAAGAGGGGTTATTTATTGTGCCTTGTACTTCAAAATTATTCTGGCAAATATGTTTTGTAAAAGTGTAGTATATATAAACTATTGCAAACCTCATAGTAATAAAAAAAATGAAAAAAAAAAGACTCTTATATCTCAGACTACAAAGACTGACATTCTACTGTCAGTGTGATCTGTGAGTCAGTATGATCATCTCAGTCTCAAGCTTTGAAGAATGTTAAAATTGTACAGTTTGGGTAAGTCTCTACTTTTGCTTTAGTGGGCACCAAAACTACTTTATGTAAAACTGAGTATTGAATCGACACGCTGCAGTGAAACCAATTTACTTACCTCGAGTATCAAAACAAACCTCTTTAAAAGTCCTTATTTACTTATTCAAGAGCACAACATCCGGCCGAGTCAATTGACCGCTGTTTATTGTTCTGATAGAAAAGGTCATGGTGCTAGGCGGCACTGTACCTACTACTCTCAACTGATTAATTGCTTGCCCTTGAAGCATATAAAAACTGTCTTTAAAACGGCCTAAGACAATGTTTGGAATGTTTTTGTTTTGTTTTGTTTGTTTTGTTTTGTTTTTTTTAATTCTTTCTTATTGCGAGTGAATGGCAAGGGATTCAAAGAAACAACCCAGATTGTTAACTCGTTTTCATGAGGATAAGAGTATTTCAAATTTTGAATGATATATGTTAATATTTTGGGTAAACCTCAAATTTGTGCTTGAGCGGGCACCAAAGCAACTTTATGAAAAACTAGATATTGAATCAACACGCTGCACTACAACCAACTCCTTACTTATTCACTAGTACAACGTCCGGCCAAGTAAATTGACCGCTGTTTATTGCTCTTATGGAAAAGGATTGCGAACAAAATTCATAGTGCAAAGCGGTACTCTCAACTAATTTCAATTCCTTGCCCTCATAGGGTATAAAAACGGTCTTTAAAATAGCTGAGAAAATGATTGGAATGTTTTTTTTTTGTTTATATTGTTTCTAATTACGAGTAAATGGCAAGGGACTCAAAGAAACAACGCAGATTGCCAAATCGTTTTTCTGAGGGTAAGCCTTGCATGCATGTCACCTAACAGCACTTTGTTTCTTGTAAAATTCAGTTAGGCGGTTATATTACTCTTCTAGGGTTAGTTAATTAATGATAAAGTGACTCAAAGACCTTGCCAAACTGTATTTCTCGAGTTTAGTCGACTTGTTTATCGTGCATATTTTAAGATTCGAAGATCGAAAGTTCAGAGTGACGTCATTTTTCTGACACTTTCATCCAGTCGGAGTGAAAATACAAATGAAAGATCCGGTCGATTTAAATAATCGACTATATTGATGACCCCGCTTCTTTATGGGAATGAAGATTTTAGGTCTTTTAATACCAGTTCGAGATGTGTGTGAAGTCACTGTAACCGTAACTATACTGTTAATGTATTTTTTTATTCATTAGGTGGAGTGTTATTAGTTGCCAAGAAACTTCGCTCATACGAGAAATTACAAGAAAATACAAGAAAGTTTTCGGTAGTCAGCGATTTTCATCCAGCATTGGAGTAGCCTTAAAAACATTGTTACTGATTACAATATAAAATGGATTCCTGGTGGACTACAACTGTGATAAAATATTCTAAAATCAAGATCTTGCCGCTATGGTGTGTACTTTTTAAAATCAATCTTCAATTGTCGATTAAGAATATATTTCCTATGTGCGGCTTTATCACAGCACCTCCTTAGTTTTAAGCTGGAATCTGGAGGCGGCGGAATGCAGAATGGTGGGACATTCCCAGAGTAAGAGTATATACATTTTTGAGATGAGAAGAAAATCCAACAATAAGAAATTCAAACCAAAAAAAATGATGCGTCAATCGTGTATTGGTGCTAGTGCATATCATGATCATTCCAAACTGCTACAAACCCACCCTTTCAGGATGAAGAGTTGGAATGCAAAAAAATTTGATGATGTTTGATGACTTCCGGTCAGTTGTCTTTTTTAGTTGTTTCATTCCCTGTAGGACACAGATGTTTAACCTGCCTAAACTTGTAGGTCATTTTCTATTGAGATTTAAGGGATTTTATGGCTGACGCTTTTAAGCCTCAGCAAGATACTTGGCCACCTTGTTACTTTTAATATGCAGATTTGTTACCGAGATACCACTCCCTGTCACTGTTGGAAAATAGTACTAACGAGGGCATGATTTCATGTCCCAGCTGCGGAAAGGCAGCTGTTATATCGATGGGACACGAAAAAGGGACAAAAGGCGTGTTATTCAAACACAAGTAGAGGAAATCAGATGAAAGTTTTGTCTCGTTACTCTCAACTGAAATAGATTGTCCTGGGCTTGACTTTAGGCATGCGCATACTTTACGCGTGGGCAGATAGGAGGACCAAATAAAGTAACCATCACGACAAACTACAAGGAGTCCTCCTTTGCCGCTTGGGCCGTTGCCCAGATGTCGTCGTTTTTTTGGGGATGTCTGTTTCTATTTTTACCTAACAAGACTACGCGACGAAGAAGCGACTGTGACTGATGATAATATACTTGGTGAATTCTTATTGATCTTAATGTGCCCACAAACCCACAAAAACTGGCTCTTCCCTGCGCGCAATCATTATACTTCGGATGAGAGTTGAAGCAAGAGAAAACAAATGTGTCTCTTCTTTTATCTTTGTCTAAGTCAATTAAAAAACTAGATTATAATCAGCATATGGCAATTACAGCCACATAAAAGATGTGCTTCTATTAAATATGATTTTATTTTTCACTCTAGATCG
>BLFN01000057.1:6047706-6050206 GCA_014634225.1 Acropora yongei | reverse complement strand
TTTTTTTGCATAACTGCTTTCAATTCAATCAACATAGCTGTTCAACAATTGCCAATTGGTCATTCGTATCGCTCCTTTTACCCAGAGAGCTATGAAAGCTGCTAGAGAATATGGCTCCTTTCAGATAGCTATGCAAGTTGTCCAGTCAGTAAAAGTACAGGATTTATTTCCATACTAGTGGAGTTTGATAGCGGAAAAATGTATAATTTAATAAAAATTGGATTCTTTACCTTCGTGGTTCTCCCTTGATACATTCTTTCATTAATAACAATTTGTGTTGATAGGTTGTTGGTAGTCAATGCTCGCCACCTTCTTTATTGTCAGCATGCTTCACAATCCATTCATTGCCTCTAATTACATAATATATTTTAAAGTAACTACACAATAAAAAAGCCTCTTGCACCATGTGCAGGTGATGTAAGAGGACTTTAAGGTAAAAGCACAGTGGTCTTTAATTCCTTTACCACGATGCCGTCTCCTCAAAAGAAACCTTTAGGGTGAAGAGTGTTTCGAAACTTGTTTTCAAGTTAAAAAATGAATAAAACATGCAAATTTCTTTGAAGCATTTAAACATAGATACTTTATTTAAACAAACAAACCGACGCGAAAGCCTGTGCATTCCTACACGAAATTCAAAGCATGGGTGAATGACCTCCTTTTTTATAAGCCAGCTTTGTTTATTTACTATTATTATTTTGCGGTTTCTAGCAAGTTTCAGAACCAACTTCCAAAGTTTTCTCTGTCACTATATATACTGTATACTGAAGGAACCAAGGATCAATGCACTTTTGTCTTCCTGTAGTCCTGTCAGGAAAATTGCTCTTGATCTAGAAAGTTTTGAATAGAACTTGATATCAGACCAACAATCGGCAAATACGAAACTCTGTGAAGGTGTGAGCGCTGTTATTGCTTTCAACAATAAAACTGTCAAAGGGCAATAAAGAATTTGATTTTCTTCAATGATTTATTATGTGGAAATTCTGATTGGGCGAATGTGCTCATTCTTCTGTCGCATGAACAGCCTTTAAATAGGCGTTTGAGTTTATCTTTTAGCTTAGGTATTCATCACTATAAATTAGTCGTGCCAGAGATTGTGTGAGAAAGCGTTGGAGTAGGGATATTCTTCTTCTTCTCCGACTTATGTGTAACTAAATATAACTTGTATATTTCCATAACCCCCCCCCCCCCCAAATTCCCAAAATTATAACTTTATTTGCAATATGGTACAAAGCATGGTTGAGCTGTGAAAAGTTATTTTGGAGAAATAAGCACTTTCAAGGGTGAAAAAGGGCTTTTTTCATCTTAACTACCCTTTTTTAGCCACCCCTGCTAAGACACACCTATAAAGTGGTAATGCACTATAAAAATTTCTTGAATTTCCTGGTTTGCTATGGGTTATTTTAGGGCTACCGTTTTCTGCGAAGGTTACACCAAGGACAGCGTATTCTGCGAATGCAAACGGTATGGCCTCTTTAGTCATCTAGTTAACAGTGGACGACTACGAACTGCCTTACTTTAAAATGACCAGCAATGGATGCCATCTTCACTTTACTGCATCTTTTGCCTTAGTGCGTTTACTATAGAGCGTCAGTGGATAAACAGCCTCAGTTCATCAGATGCCTAAAAGAAGCCTTTCCTCTAAGTTTGTTTTTTAGCGCTAAGGGAAGGTACGTTTTTTACTCGGGGGGGGGGCTTTAGAGGGGAGGGTCATTAGTAAATATTTTACAAGTTGGACAGGGTCAAGCCTGTTTGATACGCAGGCGGGGGAGGGTCACAGGTTTTTTTTTTGGCAAGTAAAATATTACTGCATGTCGGTTAGTTGACTTTTATTTGTTAACAAACACGCGAAGTGTTTAAAAACCTAAACCTTGTATATACAAGCAAAGTTACCAGTCAAAATTAATCTAAATTATGGGGGGGCTGCATAGGTAGTTGACGGCCCATTGAATTGTACAGCAAGCTGCCAGTGTGCGCTTTGATCATTGCCACCTTTTCAGCTTTCTTCCCTTCGAAGGTGATCTTGTGATGGGAAAAGTACAAGGATAACTCGTCCACCCTCAAGGACGACAGCTTATCGGAATTGTACAGTCCAACCCAGTCCGGTTATTTTGTCGTGTTGGAGGTGGGGGAGAGTCAGATGCTTTTGTTTAGGTATTTATGAAGGGTCATGCATAAATCCAATCTGGGAAGTGGGAGGGCCACCACTCTTTTGGCCAAAAATTTCTAAAATACCCCGGCCAACCCCAATCCCCTCCCCACCCCCAATTAAAAACGTACCTTCCCTAAACGAATATGGGAACAAAAAAAATAAAAATGCACGCGCTACCGCACCTCGAAACGCTGTCTTGTCATTTTTCATAGTTTACACTTCAGCAGGCTTTTGAATAAGACATTCTTAATTAATCAAGGGATATTAAAGGCATAGGAATCAATATGATAAAGGAAGTCATGCATGTGTGTAAAAAAAAAAAACAGGAAGTCAAAAGCTGTGTTTTGTGTG
>BLFN01000057.1:6040206-6042706 GCA_014634225.1 Acropora yongei | reverse complement strand
TTCTCTGACAAATCTTACAAGTGAAACCAATGGCATCGCATTGGGAGTAAAGATAGGACCAACTATTAAATCCGGCTCTGAAATACACGTGGGAAATTTAATTTCCGAAAACTAAAAAAAAAGAATAGAAAAACTGTTTTTCCTGATGCTGAGGTCATCAGAATAAGCGCCGCCTCCCCGATGCTCTCACCGTTGATATTTTCGCTCTCGTTATCAAGAAACTCTCGCGTTTTTTCACCGGGTGCATTTCTCTCGTAATTCTAGATTTACTGTCAGGTTAGTATCAGTCCACAGGAAAATTAATAGATAGAAAGTGTACCGTTGAATAAAATTAAAAAAAAAAGGAAATGTGTCTGGTACAATGTTTAAATAAGCGCCGCCCTTAAATAAGCTCCGCACTTGTGGCGCCAAAAATTAAATTAGCGCCGCGGCGCTTATTCGAGTAAATACGGTAACCGTTTTTCTGCTCCTAGTCTGTAATTATAATATACTGTAAAACAGCATTTAATTTGTAAATCTGACTCTTCCAAGTTGGATGAAATGCCTCCGCTGTGATTGATCGCCTACCTTGTCGATTTGCCTCTCACCAAACACGTATAAAGTTTTACGAGTAATTTACCAATTTTATTCTGCGCAATAAACAAGGGAAAGTTAAAACCATTCCTAGCTCGCCTAGCAGTAGAGGATTCAGGAACCGAGAACACGGTGGGTTTGTGACACTTCCGCAAGTGACTTTTCATGTTTCAGATAAGGGGAGCATTTAGGCGGCGTTTTCTGCCCTTCTACAGAACGCCAACTCAGGATATACGTCCTTCACAAAACGTAAGTATTCAGCTCTCTTTTACAATGCAGAGCACCCTATTTTCATTGTTTTCGTATCTGAAATTTTTGAATTTATCGCCCTTTTGTGGAGACGTCAATTTTGAATTCAGAAGAATGAAAGTTGTATTATTTGAAAAAGCGGTATGTTCTTGCACGAACAAACCTAGACTAAAGAAGAAATTACCCACCTCCAGCGCTTTCAGACATTCAAAGCAAGTCACAAATACTTTGAAGTAATTTTTACTAATATCAAAAAGACATGGAAAGGCATAAACGATCTTTTAGGTCGAAAACAGAATGTATTCAAAAATATAACTTCGCTCAAATGTCCGGGAAACGATCGAATTTCATATAACTCCTCATATTTTCCAAAATCAATTAATAAGTATTTCTAATTAATTGGACATAACTGTGACCTGGCTTCCAAAATGCCTATAAATCCCTCTAAACAATTTCATGGGTATTTTCGAAATTTGGTTCACCCTAGCTTGTTTACTTTTAACGTTGTGAGTCCTTTGGAAATAGAAAATCAAACAATGAACACTTCATTAAACAAAGTACACAACATTTCCTCTTTTCCAAGTCGAATCTAACGATAAGTACAACATGTAATAAGCCAAGCTCTATCGGTAATTATCAATAGATCGACTGCAAATGGAATACATCCCTATAAATTAAGACTTACTAACCTTATCTCACTCAATAACTGACCCGTCTAACTTTAGAAGTATACCGCTAATCCCAATTTTCACTCGAATTTTTGAAAAAAAAATTATGTATTATCGCCTCAAATCGTGCCTTGAAAAACAGAATATTGTTGATAACTAGAAGTATGGATTTCGTGCGAAAAAATGGACCCCGCATGCTTTTTCATTCACGCGTCAAACTCGCACTGCTCGCCTCGAAAAGCTGTAGCTAACTATGGGCAGCACTTCTTTTACTTAAAAAAAAGTCACATTCATTTCAATCCAGAGTAGCATCAAACTATGTCTGATTCGCCACATGGCTGCTGCGTGAACTTTTATCTACCCTTAGTGTTAGTCTGAATTTAAACCACCGCACAGGGGCGACATCAACAAACTTATTTGGCCCAGTTCTACGGCAGTAGCATCGACTACAAGAAGAGAATGTCACTTTATGGCAAAGAACGAAAGGCAGCGCCGCAGTGTTCATTCAGTTAAGTTTTAGTTCATATCCACTCGTCAACTGAAAGTTGGGAATTCCGTGCGTTTTGTATTTCAAACTGTGACAAGCGTGGCCACACAGCAGGTAATTTAGTAAATTGATCTTTTTTCTTTGTGTTGAAATTGCTGTAAAAAATATCTTAATAAAATAACAGCAATAATACCGGCCTCTGTGATTTATCAACCATTGCAAAATTGATTTAATTCCCCTTCATCGCTAGAGTACCTTGAGCTCCTGCACACGTCATTATACCAAAATCATCACAGACATCTTTTTCATTAAGCGAGGCCAATAACTTAGATCGACTTGTTTCTAATAAGTAACTGCTCCTTCGTGAGCGCTTGAAACTAATTTTGTGTACTTCTGCAGTAATCCCGTCAGTCTTCGCAGCGGCGGCTGCCATTTTGTTTTCCGTGCTCTTAACTCTTCATCGCTAAGTTCCTAACAACAAAATAATAGAGTGTGTGAAACGACAACAGCAGTTTTACACCAT
>BLFN01000057.1:6030600-6032547 GCA_014634225.1 Acropora yongei | reverse complement strand
ACTTACTCCCGAGCGAGAGCTAGTAGGTGAAGCACTCCATTGGTAGATCCTCCCAATGCATACATGACTGTCACAGCATTCTCAAAAGCCTGTTGATAACCAATAACAACTATTTGTCGTATGAGATGACGAGTACTTGGGAGTAAAATGAAAACAACACGACCCCAATAACAGTTTGTCCAGCACTGCAGCATATTTACATAGTCACTCTTTGCATGATGAACGCGAGGTGTCCAAATACACATCTACCCAACTGAACTTCAGCTCATCTACTTTCAGAAATACACTTGCGAAAACGGCACAAAATTTCCACCGACCAATTTTTTTTTTTTAAATGCACCTCTACTGAAATCCTAATTCCTTTAGGTTCCTGCTTTCCTTTAACAATTGCCGGGTTCATGGTTAGTGTGCGTCCGTTCAGTTGAGTTCAGGATGCACACGGGAGGGTTCTACCTACCGCAGAAGCATAGGAGTTGCACGAAGCGTTGCTTATATTTAACTTCGTATCCAGCGCGCCCTCGTAGAATAATTGTTAAATATAAGTGATGTCAATAGATATAGATAAATGTGACGTGAATGCATTTCAATCCACAGTTGAAACACATGAATTACTTGCATTCGTATCACATATATTGATATTTGATGGCTATGTTATCAAAGGTTGTTGGCTTTGGCGTTAGGTTCGACGTTAAGTTGTCAAGGCAAAACTTTGAACATGTATGTCATTACGTTGAACTGACAAGATATACGTTCGATAATCAGCCAGAATGACACCCCATTTACTTGTTGTCCTCGGCAAAAAGAATGTTATCTATTCAAAAAAAAAGCTTTCAAAAATTAAAGGCGGGGAGCCATTTAGGCGTCCCTACAGGAAGGTGGAAATTTGCAGGTATTATCGTTCATAGAAACATCAATCGCAAAGAAGCCATTTACAAAATTAGGATTGGCGTTCTCCTCTGCCGAACGCAATTATTTTAATCGTGATTTAACGAATTTCAAATGATATTCTCGTAGCCATCGCAGTCCAGTCTCCATTGCTCAAGCTCCTCAGGTGCCAAACACCGGCCTAGTTGTTACGTTCAGTTTAGGGCAGCAAATTAGCAACGTTTTAGCGTCAACTGTTGCACGAACCTTACGAGTCATTATATCCCTTGCTTTCTTTCCTGACTTCATCACCGCAAACAAAGTTTTAACAGCTTCTTTCACTTCTTGCTTTTTCTTTTCTGTCACCTGATGGAAGCCACCAACAAAATGTTTTCTTAGGGAATCCGAAGCGACCGGCAAAAAAATTTAGTATCTTCACTGAAATTCCTAGAGCTACTCAAATTACTCGAACCTTTCTAGACAACTACCTTGTTTTCCTTATCTGTGGCGACTCCCGAAGCACTTCCTTGAAAACAGAAAAAAAAAAAAAGAGAGACAGACCGATAAAACAATCTGTGATGAAAATGTGATCGAGACCACACTTTGCAAAATCGTTTATTTTCTCCCCGTAAGAACGGCCATTTCTAGATTTTACTCTGGATAATACCCCAAAATTTTATTCCTCCATAGCAAGCCTCTCTGCAGGAAGGGGCCTCAACAATCTTTTCTAATAAGTATACCTAGGATAAGAATTAAAGTATGAGGTGCAGTATGGTAGGCATGCGCAGTTGCGTGCGACAAGTGAGAGTGTAACATATTCAAGAAGACAGTTTGCCAGCGTTTAAAAACAGACTTGTTTTTAAACCTGTGAGTCATATTGCAACCTACGGCCCTCCACAAAGCATTACAATGCAGGCCAAAAAAAAAAAAAAAAACGCCAACGAAACTTTATCCTTACGCCTAACTCCAGTTCTTGCCGACAAAGCAGCTGTATAGCGCTGGGCGAGTGCAAAAACTATTTTGTGACTAAAATCGGAATAGAAAACTCAAAATACTTATACTGCACCTGGAAGTGTCAAACCC
>BLFN01000057.1:6018100-6020600 GCA_014634225.1 Acropora yongei | reverse complement strand
CACTAATAACAGGGGTACATGACAACACAGCTTTCCCTGAAAAAAAAATAATAAAAAATACAACATACTGTTAGAGGGCTAATTACAAACAATGAGATACCTACATGTTATATGTGTGTGACAATATGTTATAAATATCTAATATTATTGCATATGATTATCTCATATGTTCAAAACACAACTTTGTTGAGCAAGAAAGGAAAATAATAACGATATTATTATTTGACTTAAACACAAGTGCTAAGCTTCAGGAGGATCAAGAAGAGTCATCAAGCCTCAGGAGGATTAACAAGTTATCAAGAGTATATATATATATTTTTTATTTCTTTAAAACCTTATTCTGTATGGGCTTTCCTACTTCTTCTAGAGCTAAATGGCCACTGATTTGCATCTCGAAACAGCTCCAATTTGATGGCAACCCAACCAGTTAAGCATGCATCTTAACTTACCTGCATTTCTGAAGTATTTAAGACTGCAATGTGACTGACGAGTGTATAAATCAAATAGAATCAACACTGAACTTCATCAGTTTGCACATTATCACTTTGTGCTTGGAAAGGTGCAACATACTATTTGAGGTACAATGTTACAAAGTAATAGTTATTTATAGTTAAGAAGAGTCTGAGGTCACCAGAGCTATTGCAGGTTACTAGACATCTGGCGCCATTGTACTTGAAAACGTGAAGAAAATCAAGGTTAACTGGAAGAACTCTGGCTCTAGCTGAGTGACAAAATAAGGTCATTCTAAGGAGTACATTACCTTAATTAATATGCCACTCCATTACTTTTTTCCACCATATAATTTGTATAATTGTAATGGGATGTTTCAGAAGCCTTTAGACAGCATAAATGCCCTTATAATAGAACAAACAGTTGTGCTCATCTCTCTGCTGATACATATTTTACTTTGACTGGCTAATTTACAATGTCTTCCATTCATACTTTACCTCCTTCCCTTTCAATAGCTTCTATCACATAATCTGCTAGTTCCCTACGTTTGTTAGAAACAAAAGGGAATCAGTATTACTGACGATTACTGCACCTAAAAGTGTGACCAGTTTGCTAGCCTGATAAAGGTCAGTGTGCAATTATTATGATACATACATTGTTAAAATTCATGAAATAATGGTACTACATGTCTTCCATCAGCTGTGTCAGATATCTAATACTCTGCCCTCTCTGCCATGAGTTTCTAATTGCCTTGGTGGCAAGTACTAGTGGTGTTATAGGTATTATCACTTCACTGATTAGAAGAAAGTTGAAGCAGCGGTTGGAACAAACCAGGATTAAAACAGGGCCACCTAGCTCCAAAGACAAAGTGGATCAAAACAGGGACACCTACATAGCTCCAATGAAGGCTGCAGTCACTTACAGACTGGCCCATGTGAGCTGCACCTTCTCCTTTCATGAAGTTGAAGAGAATTATAAAAAAAAATTCCTAAAGGCACATATAAATAATGACGAGAAATATATGAAAAAGTGGGGTCAAAAGTTTTCAAAAAGCATTCATCATAAACTGAAAGCAAGTACAAAGAATTACAGAAACTTCCACAAAATTTTTTTTACCTGAAATGGAAGTTGCATGGAATTACATTGATGTACGGGCAGGCAACAGTTATAAGTGGCTTCAAAAAGTCTTCATCCTATTAAATGAATGATAAAGCCATGGACTAATTATTGAAAGCTTATTGATATTCATGAGACCCATAAAACAGAAAGGGAAATATTCATAATGAATTTTAATTTATTGCAATAATTTACTGTTTCACCTAAGGGATTAGTCAAGGGCTGGCTTCTTCTCTTTGCCACTGAGCATGATCGAGATGGTTTAAAGGCTATATTGTATTTGTAGAAGGAGAAAATAATTTCTCGAGAAAACTTAGGGAGACTAAGCCCTGCACTGATAGCAAACTGCACAGCACTGCACAGCAAATTAAAGGATTTTTCTCTGATCTTAGATATTTTACTCAGTCACATATAATTATAAGCATAATTTGACAGTACAGTGTACACATTCAGCGCCTAACAGGTCCATCTTAATTTTAATGCAAAAATTATTAAAGTGCAGTTGCTCAAGTAGTAAGTATGAAATTGGAAAATGGCAATTAGAGCAACTAAAAATTCTCAGACTCTCTGTTATTTAATTTATAAATAGACCATTTTACAGTTCCGTGCTTAGTTGCCTGACCTTTGAATGAAAGTGAGGCTGGAGTTGGCCTTGATTTGGTGGAAACCTTCCTGCTTTTCTTTTGCAAACTAGCTCCTACTAATTAGCAGAACAGCATCATTTACAAATTTATTAAGAAAGGAAGGAAGGCTTGAATTATAACAAGGTCAACTCCAGTCTAAGAGATAGGTGCCATTCTAAGGCTTCATCAGTAAGCTCAGAACTGTAAAAAAAAAAGCTAACAGGGTATAATTTGTGAAAAATTCCAGTGATACACAAATGTTAGGGTGAAAACTTACCTTGAAACCAATAGCTCTCAAATGGGCTCTTGCT
>BLFN01000057.1:5995454-6000585 GCA_014634225.1 Acropora yongei | reverse complement strand
GTCCCCGCGTCCCCGCGTCCCACGTCCCACGTCCCCGTCCCATTTTTAGTGACAGCCCTTCGGTCGCGTCCTTTCGACAGGCTACACCAAGGACAACGTCATTTACGCAGAACCGAAATGCACTGTTTCCGGTGAAAGGGCAAATGATTGACAGGATAGCACAGTTTTGACTGCCGCGCGCACTGCGGGCGCGGGTTCCGTATGCAAGGAAAATGTGGACTGGGTATAAAACGTGGACTGCTGATAAGCTGTGAAACAAAATAGAACAAAACTAGGACTGAGCTGGCTGAGATACGGATTTCAATCAAAGTGGCTGTGAGGCACTGAACTTGGAAAATATTATTTTCCAAGTTAAAAACGCTTTCAGCGTCGAGTCACAAAACCACAAGAAACGCAACATGTTTTGTTCTCTCAGCAAATTTAAACCCTGTTTGGTGGGGTTAGTACTTGGATGGTGACCAAATACGAATAGCCCGTTTTTTATAAGCTTCTTCTTTTTTTTCCTCTCTCTTTTTGAAGGCAATATTAAAATGCCTATGATGCGATTTTTATATTATTATTATCTTATTCCAAAGAGCTTTCAAAATGATGAAGAATGGCTTTTATTTTATTGTGATAGCACTCTTGATTGTCGAGTTATTCAAGATTTTGATTTATGAAAATTAGATGACTTGTGACGTCACATTGTGGACACAAAGTGGTGTAAAAATATTCCTCACGACTTTTTCGGTATAGCGTTGAAACTTAGTACAGTTGTTACACTCATCACAAAGTTCCAAGATGTCTACTGTGACATTTCCATGGCAACACAATGGGCTCCAGGCCCTCTCCATTCAAAGGGGAAAGTGAGAGTTTCCCCCCTTCAATAAGTGTTATCTGCTCTTGTTGTTCATTCAGTGCGTATGAGCGAATATGGACATCACACAGCTCAAGCACAAGAAAGTGTGTTAAACTCTGGAGCAAGAAATAAGGCATTTTTCATTTTAGAAAGGTGGAGGTCTCGTTACAAGAATGTTGCTATGGTGACATCATAACCACTATTGCAATGTGTAGTTTTTGCAGCACATCAACCCTGCAAAATTTCAACCCTGTAAACTTAGTATTTCCACAGATATTCCACATTTTGTTCGATTACACCACTTTGTGTCCACAATGTGACGTCACAAGTCATCTAATTAGCATAAATCAAAATCTTGAACAACTTGGCAACAAAGGGTGCTATCACAATAAAATAAACGCCATTCTTTGTCATTTTGAAAGCTCTTTCAAATAAGCTACTAAAAAAATTGCGTTTCACGGGCACTTTAAGTAGTGCAAAGTGCCATCCTCGCTTAATGCGGTTTCTTCTATTTTATCAACTTTTTGTTCCTCATTTTGCCATGGCCGTATTTATGTGTACTTATTTACATTATCGTATAAATAAACAGCGGGACACCTCGCTCGAATTCTCCTCGATTCTCTCGACTGCTGATCGTTTAAAACACTTACTCACGGCTTGAATCAGTCGAAAATTCATACAGCCCGTCAATTTTGAGACGTTCAGTGTCTTCTTTTTGTTTTTCGGCAATCAAGTATGGTTAAACCTGTATGTGAACGGATAAATTACTATCCATTGGAGAGTGTAATTGGTATCGCTATGATTTATCCGGCGCATAGCGTTATCCATCGCTTGAACAACTGGGGCCAGAGGTAATAAACGAAAGGAATTTATGGAATCCTTTGCTGGTCACCGGATTTGTGTTTAGAAATCGAGACGTTTGAAACACTTTAATGGGATATGCTATTTAAACAGGAGTCTATTTACTCATTCGTAAATAAATGTTCTGTTGCAATTGATACAACTTTTTGTTCATCACAGTGTCGCTCGGGTCTGTCAAGAAACAGCATTCGACCAAGAGAACGACTGTTGTAGTACCTGTCCTGATTTACGCGCACACATTACCGACTTCACCTTTCGCCTCCCAAGCATACTTTCAATAGGTGGTTTTAACGTTACGTCATAGTCGCAATGTTGGTGGACGGAAACAAAAGATTTCTAATTAGCTACTTTTGTTTTTCCACCAGCAATTGTACATTGTAGCATTGTTATCTGTGTCCCTAGAGATTGGTTTTAAACTACCTATTGGGAGTAAAGATTACGCGACGAGCCAAAATGCCTTTCGTTGTGTAGAATCCATACGGCCATCCTGGCTCGAACGACAACATCAACAGTCAGTGGACTTTGATATATACGAAGAGTTGAGGTCTATGCCCAAAATGTTTCCTTTTTTCCCCATAACAATTTTTTCCGCTCCCTCGAGTGTTAAACTAGTGGAGTAAGGTACAATTTTAAGGTAAAATCTCTACTCTTACCTTCTCTAGCTCGGCCGATGTTCTAACTCTCACTTGACCATTCTGTGTACGTGGCAGTATTTTGACACGGAATAAGAGGACTCAAGGCCTTGTTTTTGAAATCCGTGTCTGGGACAATACACTCCTAGTTTTGTTGTATTTAGTTTCATCCCTAATCTGCAGTCTACGCTTTATACCCAGGCTTCCTTTTAGTCCACAGCCTTCATTCCTCGTTTTATACCTAGTCTGCGTTTTATACCCGGTCTGCAGTCCGTGTTTTAATTATACCTGGTCCGCATTTTATACACGGTCCGCAGTCCGCGTTTTATACCTAGTACCCGTTTTATACCCGGTCCGCAGTCCGGATCCGCAGTCCGCAGTCCGCAGTCCGCAGTCCTCGTCTCATGAAACTGACCGGAACTTTAATACACGAAAACGAAGAGACCTTAACAAGGATTACATACGTCATTCTAATCCATGTATATTTCCAGCTTCAAGGAGACGAAAAGTGAACAAATCATCAAATCATGTTACTCACAATGGCTTCAACAAATGTGAATCCGACTTTCAAGAACTGTTTTGTGAACAGCCACGTGAGCTTCGTTTTACTGCCACCAGTAGTCATCATGAAATGCTCCAGGCTGATACAACTAACACATCCAATCGACTCCATAGGTGTAGTCGATTGGATGTGTCGCCTTTCTCAAGCGATTGCAGATTGGAGATGCAGTTTTACATTCACAACTCTAACTGTACATGAGAGTTCCAAGGAGAAAGAGCTTCACTGTTGCCTAAACAAACGGGCCATTAACACAAGCTACGAGTAAATTCAAGTTTTCTGTCTATATCTGCTCAGAGCAGATCCTAGGATGACTTGTGAGACGGTAGCGAAAGGAACTTACACTTGTTTATATTATTTTTATAGTCACTCAATGATGACGTTGTTCAAAATAGTACTTGATAATTTGATACTCATCCGGGATAACACGTTTTTGCGCGCGTTTTCTGAGCGTTGTTGTAGTTTTGGTTATCGTCCGTGAATCTCAAATTGTAAAGCCCATTTACAGAAACTTGAATAAAGACTTGTGGAAAAAGAAACTAAGATCTGCCGTTTGGAATTCGATTCCTAACTGCTACAAGCCTGTCATTGCTGTTCCTCCAACGGAAGTGACGTTTTCGTTTTGTTTCCTGGTGATTGACAATTTGCTTTCCTGATAAGTGTCGTGATTTTAGTCGAGTTTAGTTTTGGATTTGAGAACGTGATTGAGTAGTGAAACGGATTTGTGATTGTGAATGAAGGATTTATAGAGGCACGTTGTAACCCGCCAACGTTTGTAAGTGATTTAAGTGATTCATTGTACTCGTCGTAATGATGTGATTTAGTACGGAGATCATTGAAAGGTCAAGGGACTATTGTATGTATTCATGTACGGGATCGACCGCATGACTGATTACTAATCCTGTATCGCGTAAATCTCATTAGAGCTATGATTGTAAATTAATTTCGGTTCACCATAATACTCAGATGAAGGAAAAACAGAACCAGTGAAAGTCTAGTTTTATACGTACACAACAAGTGGTCGAATTCGTGCCGTGAAATTTCGTGAAACCATTACAGTCAACAACGAGGGAAGCATTGATCGTGAAGTCAGTGAAAACCGACGAGAACTTTGTGAGAACGTTAAGCTAAAGTGCGAACCTTTTACTCAATATGAGCGCTAGTCATGAAGTCGTACTAGGAAATTTGATTGAATTGGGAAATGTGGAAAATACGGAGAATGAGCCAGCAAGGGGCGTCTCCCAGAAACTATGCGAAGCACGTTCGGAATGTCGCGTCAGAAACCGCACTGAAAAGGGATTAGAATATGACCTCGAAGTGGCATCGAAAAAACGAGAACGAGCAGTCAAGGACTTAAAGCTGCGTATATCTACTGCGAACACCTCATTAAGTTGAATTTCCTAAAAGACAGCCTTGAAGCTGACTTGAATAACTTTAAGACCATTCATGAAAACGTGACTGATCTATTAATAAGATTAGAGCTTGTTGACACAAAGGAACGCTACGGCGAAGCGTTCAAGATCCACGAGGCTTATCGAGAGAAACTGTTAAGTTGGCCCGTATGCCATAACAAGGAAGAGCTTCAAGAATATGTTGATTTCCTCGTGATGACAAAGGAAACCATGAGAACAGTTAAGTATTTAAACGAGCTCGACAGCTTTTCGGCGATGCAAGAAATCGCGGCGCGCTTTCCTACGCACTACGTCAACAAGTGGAGACAAGGCGCCAAGAAGGTGGAGCAAGAGAAGGAAAGGTATATATTCGAAGACCTCGTTGAATTCGCCCAAGAAGCTTCGGCGGATGCAAATCACCCTGTGTTTTCCTTTGACACCCTCAGCTCGATAAGAAAGGGCCTAGAAAAGGACACGAGTCAGAAGCCAAGCACGAAACAGATTCACCCAAACCCAGATAGAAGACGATCAAGAAGTGTAGCCCTTTCAACCAATAGCAATGATGCAAGGAAACCAAACCCGAGTAAGAGTGCGCCAGAAGAGAGAAAATGCGCTTTGTGTGCTGGATCGGGTGACCTTGAAAGGTGTAATGAGTTCCTCCAAAAATCGGTAGATGTGAGGGAGCATGTATGTAAACAAAGAGGTGTATGGTACTCATTTCTCCGGCGAGGGCACAGGGTCAGAGAGTGTCTAAGGAAGAGCCAATGCAACGTCTGTAAGAAAACGCACGCAACTCTGCTTCACCGACCCCACACGCAAGAGAAGAGGGAAGGCGAGAACAGGGAACAAG
>BLFN01000057.1:5975454-5977954 GCA_014634225.1 Acropora yongei | reverse complement strand
ACTAATGAGGACAAAAAAGCACTCAAGAGGTATATTGAGGAGTGTTTAATTGTTTTGATTACTGTTGCATTTCACAAAAGACTTCTTAGAGGCTGTAATTGGCATTTAGAACCTTTTTTAGAATGAATGAGTGAATCAACTGAGTGAATCAAAAAAGCTTCCAGAACGACTACTGCAGAGCAAATTTTGGCATAAAGCGTAAAGCATGATTTCACACTCAAACCTGAGAACTTTTTCTTTTTATATGTTTCTGTCATGAGAAATAATACTTTTCGCATCAACGCAAGCAAAAAAAAAAAATGTATGCGAAACAAATTTCTGTTTATTTCTTGTGATGGCATGAGTGAAAAGTGACATAATTTCGACTTTCCTAATTTATTTTGATACATGTATGAATACCGCTATCTAAAATGCAAGAAGGATGAGTGAGGACAAAAAGGGCACCCAAGAGGTACATTGAGGAGTGATTAAATTGTTTTGCTTGTTGTCAGATTTCCCACGAGACGTTACCCAAAAGGCTGGTAAAATCGGGATTGCATGCATAAATACAAGCACAAGAACAAGTGTGAATCGCTCGAATGCAAGCATAAGCACAAGCATGAGCCCATTATGCTTTCCTTACTTACACGTAGTTACGTATCCTTGCATTCCACTGGTTCACACTAGAACACAACAACTTGATTTTCTTTTGCGTGTGCTTATGTTCTAGTATCATCAGCCATATCTTTATGCTTGAATCTATCAGTTGTGTTCAAGTGTGAACCAGTTGAACATGCGCAGAAGCAAGTGTTCATTGCGCTAACTTTTTCAAATAGTTATATTATTATCACCATAAAGAGTTTGAAGTCATTGGATATAATTTTCACCCCTAAATTTCCCAACCTTTCCTAGAAAAATGGTATACAGTTTTCATTTCTTTTTCTCTAAAAATGTTATGTGACATGGGAATCTAACTTTCTTCCACTCAAACAATAGTTACTGTACTGATCATTTCCTATATGTTTTGTTTTTGATAGGTCAGGCACAGAAGAAGAATATGGGTGGGGAGTTAAAGCAGTTGCTGCATGACATCTACACATACAGAGAAGATAAAATAGAGCTTGCAAAAAAGACCTGAAGAAGAGAAAAGAGAAAGATCGAAGAGAAGAAAAAAGCTGAAGAAATGCGAGAGGCTGCCCCTGTTGGTATTACAAGTGAGTATTCTACAGGGCTTAAACTATTGGTCAGATGTGGTGAAATGGCTAGTACATAAGTTATATGAGGCAGGCTGGTTTGCAGGAAAAGAAGCTTGCTCTGTTGGCAGTTTCGAAAAAAAAAAAACTTTTTCATCCAAATGGCAAGCTGGCTAAGGCCTGGGGCAAATTGTAAAAAAGGAAAGAAGCTAGAGAATGATATTTAGTTTGAGGTTCACAATTTTTCCTAGGCCCAAGATTCCTCATATTGGGAGGCACAAAATTGGGTTTAGTCAGCATTAGTTGTTTTATGTTACCCCTAAGAGACATGAAATTGTATGTTTACCTAACAAAAAATTTAGGCCAACCTTTGGTGTGAGACTGATTAGTGTATGTTCTCATTTTCTAGAAACGAAGTTAGATCAGGCAGACACAAGTAGTGGTAGTACTGTCAGTGATGCGGATCAAAGTGGTGACGATGGAAATGAACCCACAGCCAGCGAAAAAAGCAGTAAAAAGAAAAAAAGCAAGCAACATAAAAAGATTCATGTTTTGGAAGGGAGTAGGGAGCAGAGCTTGAGCAGCGGCAAAGGGAATTTCAAAGGCAAAAATATGAAGAAGAACCAACAGAGAGAAAAGCACGACTCTAGTTAGAGCTAGAGGAGCGTAGAGCATTCATGTCTTTACTGAAAGGAAAACTTTAAGATTCCTCAGACTTATCTAAAACATGACGTTATTACAAAAGGTTTTACTTATTTTCTCAACCTGTTCTTGTTTTAGTGGAATATATATAGGAGACATGTTATATTTATCTAGAACATTATGATGTAACAAGATATTTTATTTTCTCGGTCTGTTCTTATTGTGTTGGAATAAAGGAGACATGTTATATTTTCGTTAAAAACTTTGTGCTTGTTTTTACATTAGGTGTTTGATAAGTAATCCTCTAACTCTGGTGGATCTAGCCCGAAAAAGTTACTTGTTTGTGACCCATTCAAGCATGTGTGACAGTTAGCCAGAACAAAAAACAGCTGCCACCAAATAGTACTTGCCTATTGGCTGGAGCAAAATTTTCAGTTTTTCTTGAAATCTAAAAAGGCAAACAACTGGCATATTTTGCCAAAGCCCCACTCGACCGAGACTCTTAGTTTGTTCATTCTGCTATGAAACTCTTGTTGATCATCGGTTAGCCGTAGGCCTCTGAAGGGTGCAAGGATGTTCCTTGCCAGCCCATATGCGGGATCACCACAGATGATATAAGGTTCCCCACTAGGCCTCTGAAATCGTCCGCGATTCTCAACTAAACCACTCACTCCAAGTATGAAGGC
>BLFN01000057.1:5950454-5952954 GCA_014634225.1 Acropora yongei | reverse complement strand
AGCTACTTGAAAGATATTTATGTTGTTAGTTTTTCGTTATGGTCTTTAATTAAAGTGTATATGATATGAACATTATTCATTTTGTTTAAGTTACATTACATGACGATTGTGTAATGTGTGAGCAGGCTGACAATAATTAAAAGTCCTTGAAAATTTGTGAGTTTTCACTCAAAAAAAGTCCCATTTGAAGCTAAAATTGGCCATCCATTATTTTTTATTACATATACAAAGCCTGGGAAAAACAAAATAAAAATTAAGTTACTTCAAAATGGCCTTTGTAATAATTATACAGTGTGAAAGGACCTCGTGGCATCAACAGGTAGCATTCTTTTATTGACATAGTTGTTGGAATAAAGAAGCAGTGGAGTTGTGAACAGCAAGTGAGAATCACTGTTAGAACCTTAGGAAAGGGGAAATGCAGTTATTACATTCCTATAGGGCATTGGTTAAGTTGAGAGTGATACTTGAGTCTGTTCATTAGGGTGGTGATTAAGAATATAGAAACCCCAGTTGAATAAACATTATTATTTATTGCTTTAAAACTCATTGAAGATCTTTCCAAAGAAAGAAAAGTAGTTTGTGAGGCTGGATTTTGAGAGTTTGAAATTATGAAAGAAGTGTCGTGGTTATGGTTACTACTGTGCTTTGTTTGACGGAAAGCAAATTGGCAAACATTTTTATTTTGTTTTGTTTCATTTCTCAGCATCTCTCTGGAAACAGTGACAAAAGTTCTGTTGTTGTTTGTGTGTTCACCTCCCCATTTGCAGCTCAGTTTGTCAGAATTCTTCCAAAGATCTACCATACCGCACAGTGTATGAGGGTGGACCTATTTGGTTGTAGAGATTGTAAGCGCAGTATATTGTGTTATATAAGGCTTGTAATAATATCTAAAGGCTACTACTATTTTATGAGACAGACATATAATAATTCTATAATAATTATTTGTTTCAGAGTGGAAGTAACTAAAGTGTACATGTAATCTTTGTCTTTTACTGTTGTCCTTTTTGAGAGAAGACATATTCTGAGATGTATCCTACATAAGACATCTACTTCAATAGTTTTCCACTTTTGTTAAAGTAGTAAAGATAGTTTTGTTTTTATTTTTTAACTTTTTATTCTCTGAAATGGTTGTTATAATAAAAATTATTACGATTGTCATCATAATAATTATTAAAATAATTATTATTATGATTATTATCAGTGTTATTAATTACATCGGAACTTCACTAAAATAATAATAAATATTTGACGTTTGTGGGGTTGTGAATATATTATCAGGATATTGTTGTTGACTGAAGTAGATTATGTAATTTAATGATGGATAAGTATTACTGTAGTCAGTCCGGTAATTGGATGCTTTTGCTGATTGTATTGCAATAACTACTATTTTGTGGAACATCCAATCGAAATCTGCAGAGATCGTTGTGCGCTCAGATTCTATTGTTACACTCAATCACTCACTCAATAACACAGACGGACAGCATAGTAGCTTGTGCCTAAGAGGCAGTAAGGTACAAAAACTATGTCAGTGAAAACTTTCTTAAAGAAAGACAAGAAGTTAATGATCAGGTGACAAAGTAATAATAATTAATGACAAAAATGAAATGAAATCCAGTTGACAAAATAGGTTTTCTTGGTTGGTGCTATTTAAATTATGCTTTTTATAAAATTATCTGGTCAAAATTTAATTTGCAAAATGTCTGACCAAAAGGAAGATGTGTCATGTGAAGAAAGAAATATTTTTATTCTCCCACTGTGATATATTTTTTTTTATTAATTTAAAAATTAATGTGGCAAGATCATACTGATTGGATGAGGACAAGACAGAGCAAACAATCTTTTTTATCTTTTAAGTAATTTAATTTGTGCATTGAGACTTTTTGCATTATTATTGTTATTTGAAAGTCTGATTTTTTTTTTGAAGTTATATGTCTCATCTTTAGTTTTGTTTATTTATTTAGCTTTGCCCCTTTAATGTCTGGTAGGGATACCGTAACAGCGAGAGCCATGCAATTACTGCGAATCAACCACCCCCTTTCCCCCCTCCCCCCTCCCACCCCGTGAAAGATGAAGGCTAGCCACAGCACCAAGATCTCGGTGCCCTACTCTTTTTAAACAGTGTGTGCGTGTTTTACATCACACAGTGTTTTGAACACTGAGAAGTTATGAGAGGGGGCCTACAGTTTATCATGCTTATTCAAGAATGCTAGAAAGTCCAACCATTTCCAGATGTAATTACAAAGGCAGCACTTTCTACTCGGTTATTTTAAGACCCTGAGTGTTGGTATGGCCAGGGTTCCAACCCCTGACCTCCTGCACGGTAGTCCAATACTCAACCAACTTATCCAAGTGGGGGTTAGTTAGAAGTTATTTCCTGTATGTCCTGTAATCTATATTCCTCAGCAATATCTAACCAACCAACATTGCTTATTCATTGTAAAATTCACTTTTTACTAGTCAGTGTATGGTTAGCTATGAAACCATTAGTCTTGAGCAAATT
>BLFN01000057.1:5857761-5860261 GCA_014634225.1 Acropora yongei | reverse complement strand
GTAGTTCTCGCTAAGTGCCAACGGGCAACCAATCAAAACAACTAATAATTGGCAACTGAACAAAACAGAGTCATGCTTTGTGCACGCCAATTTTTTATAGGCAAGTATTCAACACAACATCAAATGTGCTAAATTCGATGTAAATATTTTGATTGGATAGATAGATAGATAGTTTATTAGTATGGCTACATTGCAGTCCGTGGACTGAATTGCGTAACTTGCAAGCAAAAAATTGATAAATATGTACAATAAAATATTCAATAATTGAAATGTACAATAAACATATACAAAAAACAAACTCTAGAGTAAGTATGACAGGTAACTCTAGAGTAAAATATGACAGTTAAAAATTACAAATAATGTTGATTGAAGCGAGAATTAAGAAATATATAGCTAAAACTACGATCAAATGCTCTGAGAATTAAGGATTCAATGAAATCCGTCTAAAAACTATTAAAAACTACCTTAAGCTTCAAATGCACATAATAGGGATAAAAGTGTTTTTGAAACGGTTAGTATTACAACGTGGCATAGTAAAGGTCCTTGGGCATCTGAGATTGTATTTGGAGTTTCTTCTTGCAGATAGCAATAACGAAAGTTTGTGCCTTGGACATGACTTAATTGAGTCAAAAAGCTTGTCGCATCGAGAAACACGTCTGGCATGCAGTGTGACTAAGCCGAATTTAGCTTGGCAATCTGAGTACGACATGTGAGGATTAACGATAGATAGTATTCTCTTTTGTACTCTCTCTAATTCTTCACTAAGATATTGTGGAAGCGCATGATGAAAACGTGGCGCGCAGTACTCTAACACTGGTCTAATTACAGTGCAATAGAAATTCAAGATATCAACACATGGTACATTAGTGCGATTTAAGAGTATAACAAAATAGAATCACTTATTTGGCTTTTTAATGCACTCGGGAATGTGTTCATTCCATTTCAGGTCAGCGCAAATTAACAAGCCTAAAATTTTAACACAATTAGATACTGGTAGTTCTTTGCCATTGATTACTAAAGGCAAAAAGTTATGAGTGTTCTTGAAATCGATGATCATCTATTTGCAATTGTCGGCATTCAGTTCCATCCTATTAGCTTTCAACCATGCCTCACAAGCGGAAACTGCAGTTTGTACATCGCCAACGGTGTTTCTAGGTTTAATTTCAGCAATTGTCGAGTCATCCACGTACTTCCAGGTAAGAGCGTCAACTTTTAAATCGTTTATCATCAATAAGAAAAGCCAGGGGCCAAGTCTGGTCCCCTGGGGCAGTCCGTCAGGGGCTGGGCCCAACTCTGACAGACAGTCCGCAGATAGACTCGCTGTTTCCGGTCTGTCAGAAAGTCTAACACCCAACCAGCAAGACTATGTGGAATATCGAAGCCTAAGATCTTCGTGGCCAGCAAACTGTGATCAATAAGATCAAAGGCCTTGCGATAGTCGAAAAGCACAACCCTGACAGCCGCACCCGTGGCATCGGCGGCTTGTGATCAGTGATGTATCATAGATATCAGGGCGTACAAAGTAGCCGAACTTGGGCAACCGCCATATTGGTCCAAGTGGATTACCTGTAAGACAGCAGGGCCAACGTGAGTGGAAACCACGAAATCTTCCGCAAGCTTAGAGATGGCGGGAGTTAGTGAAATAGGACTCAGGTGTTTGCTGAGATCATCAACCGGTTTCTGTTTTGAAAGAGGGACCACATCGGCGTGCTTCCACGAAGTGGCAAGTCTTTGTTCTTTGAAACTGGCGTTTAGTATGGACGTAATAGGTTGCGCAAGAAAATCTGAGTATTCACGAAGGAACCAATTACCAATGCCGCCCGGTCCGGCTGCCTTGAGGGGATTCAGTTTTCCTAAAGCTGATAGAACTGCTGGTTCGGTGACAGTTAACGCCTCTGAAACGTCTTCCTCCAAGGTGACGGGATGTAGTGGCTGATAGAATTTCATGGGATCCAAAAATGCAGTGTTAACGGCATTAGCAATTTCGAGATCACTCGAGTGCTCGAAGCGGTCGGCATAGCGTAGCTGGGAGAGTAGACAATCCGACGCGGAGGCAGGGGCCATACCGGCGATTCGTTTTACGGCATGCCATCACTGTGAAGGCTTAGTATTCCTTAGATTGTTTATTTTAGACACATACCTGCGGCGGAGTGATTTCCTCTCACGGTTGACTTGATTGCGGTAATGCTGATAGCGATCTTTGCCATTTCTATGGAAAGCTTGCTGTCGGAGCTTAATGAGGGTCTTGAACTTCTCAGTATCCACAGGGGGTCGCTGGTGTGAAGTCTAATTGGTTCAAAGGGCATAATATGGTCTAAGCCGGTTCTGATGGTGTCTGCAAAGAGCACCAGCTTGGCCTCACACTTAGGAACTTCATTAATCACAGACCAGTCGATAGAGGAGAGGAAACGGCCGAGCTAAGACTTGCGACTGGCCCGGGTGTCCCGCTTGAGAACTGTTCGAGAATTGCTTGGGCTTTCTTGAACGGTTCGTATTTTTG
>BLFN01000057.1:5789379-5792763 GCA_014634225.1 Acropora yongei | reverse complement strand
CACGAAACTCACTGACTTTAAGGAACGAATAGTTAAGCGTGTCCCCCCTAGTTGGGAAGAAGCGACTACCACTTGGAATACTATTAATGCCGAAGAGAAAAATAATTGCTACAATTACGCCAACGATAAGATGACTTTTAGCCGGTACACAGCCCAGCCAGGAAGAGGAGGTGGTCAGGTATGGGGTACAGAGGATGCTCAAATCACGAATAATAGGATAAAAGAAGCGGCCAGGAGAGATGGTTTGGTGGTAGTTCCGGCGGGCACTGGCAGTTGATCCGGGTAAGTTGCACTATAGGGTCATATAAATCGGTTTTAACATCGTATGAACAGAAACATTTTAGTCCCGTCTTACGTTCATACATCATACGAATGGCCATGGCACCAACAGTTATTGCATTTTCTCACAAAAGATCCCATTTCATTTGTACAAGCCAAAACGATTTAATCAATTATTTCACCGTGCTCTCTTATTATTTATTCCAGCTTGTAAATTACCTTTTCTTCCTATGTGAATTTCGTGTCGTTACTTGTGAGTAGTTTTCTGTATACGTTTGCAGAAGTATCCTTCTAAGGTTTTCAAGAAGGGTTTTTTACTCCTCATTTCTTCTTCTCGTTTTTTCTATTCTATTCCAAACTTGTTCCATTCCCGGAGTTCAAATATATGTGTATTTTATACAGTGTTTCTTCACTATTCATTCATTTGTAATTCACAGATTTTTTTGCAATCGTTTTTAAAGAACTGTAGTCGTGCTCGCGCTGGTAAATTAAAGGCAGTCTACAATGTACGTATATCGCTTTCGAAATCCTTAGAATTAGATTAACATTAGCATTTTTCTTTCTGCTCCTTGAAGTGGATTCATCTCAAACCAAACAAAGTTATTTCCTATAAGGACTTACTCGTTCAAAATTGAGAAGCATAGTAGGGACAATAGTTGGAGCGCTCGCCTCTCACCCATTTTTATTTAATCTTGAGCTTTCACCTCGATGGAACTTAGCTGTAGTGATTGTTTCACGCTGTGATAAAACAGCCGCAGTTAAATAGATATTTTTTTCAGAAATACAAGCACCTTACCGTTGTCTTTTAATGCTTTTTTTTTCTTTAAACTCTTGGCAATGGTCTGTTGTTTTCGTAGGATTTGATTATCACTGGTATCGCCTGGACAGTAATGGACGCTGGTCTCATAAACCTGGACGGACACCTATCACGAATAGAGATGCCAATGGGACTCGGATCAAAGATCCACGCTCTGCCGTTAACGCCCCTGGATTTAACTATGTCTTCGTTTGTTTCATGAAGACTGACAAGAATACTGTTAACATCGCATAAGAGAAATGTCGTTTGCGCTCTTGATCATATATTTGTAACTAGACCCCTTTTTTGTGGCTACAACTCGTTGAGTGTAGCCACTATGTTGACACTTACAGTGAGTTTAATTAGTCTTAATCTTCGGATAATATTCGGAATCATACAGTCGGGCTTCCATCGACATCGACGAGGGCTAAATTGCCGATACGTATTCGGCGGTCAATACGCTATTTTAGATGTTTGTTAAGCTTCGCTTCTCGGCCAAATATTCATTTTTTGGACAATCTTTTAGCCTTGGGCATTATCCTCCGGTGTACCAGCCGCCAAAAGGGGTTTATTTACGAAATATATACCAAATATTATCTTTCCACTTCTTTTGGAACCAGACCTCTAGGCTAGCCTCAAACTGAAAAAGTTTGCATTGAGCCCGTGCATACAGTAATTGCAATGCGGTGTGGCGCAAAGATATAAAATCCCCAACATCAGTTTGGTGAAACAACTTTGCCATAAAAAGGCGTTTTCATGAGGTTTGTGTATTTTAACTCCAAGATTTCACGAGCGATAAATAAAACGTTTATTCGTTGATGAAACATCTGCTGTCCTATATTTCCAAGAACTGATACCTTCACATGTGAATGTAATACGAATGATGGTATGTTCACAAAGCAATGAGTAAAACCAGGAGCCGACGAGTAGGAGCATGCAACTTCCATACTAAGCGTATAACAAGTAAAGCATAGTTTACGGCCTTCTTCCTCCTGCTGACATTTCCCGGCGAAATCTTTAGCTGTTAGCTTAAGTCCTTCCTTCATTTTACGCCATATCCTTGCCCTGTTAAACGACGCGCCGTTCTCAATTTGTGCACGAAAGACAGGCCTTTTAAAAAAAACGAAAGTTCCTTCTTCCAGAAGTCACTGTTTTTTAACACTTTCGTGCAAACTGAAGTCTCAGCTTTTTACCGTCTTCATTCAAGATGCCTTTTTTTCGGAGAGAATAATAATAACCAAGCCCTCGGGAATATCTTCTTCAACTCGCCGACTCATAAGCCAAGCCACTTTCTAAAGCGTTAACTGTAACGTGGACACGGTTCTTCATTGAAGTCTTTACGGTAGTAATAAGGGTGTGCATATCAGGTTCGCTTAATCGTTTTCCGCGCATTTATGGTATCGGACTTACTTCTTTCAGGCATTTCCAATTTGCAGATCCTCTGCACAGACGATTTCTAAATTCCACATTGTGCTATACTTCTGGAGAACATCTCGGAAACAAAGCTGTTTGATAAACCTTCCCTTGCAAAACAGAACATTTAACTGTCCTGTGATAACAGCTTTCAGTAGCATTGAACAAATCCATGAAAATCAGTCAGAGAGTAAAATTTTGACAAATAGCTATACACTTTTCTTTCATTTCCGGCAAGTTTATTTCTTAAATTTCCGCCGGCAAAGGTCAACCACCAAGATGGCGTGGGGAAGGGGTGGGTGGTCTTAAGGATGTCAACTGCAATCAAAATAAAAGTCAAAGCATTCTGAGATGACGATGACCACAGCTGTTTAATGACAGACACATATATAGGCAGCATACACTATGACGATAATTGCCACAAACTAAGGCCTCTAACAATAACACTTTTGCGAACAAGCCTAAATGCAAGTTTTCTTGAGTATACTGAAAAATAGGTCAACTAAAACAACACTATTTCGCATTATTTCATAAATGTTTCGGTAAGCCTTTTGTTAAGTAAACTTCAGTTCCCTAAAAACAGGCGTGCTTGATCTGTCACATTAATTGCAATATTATTGTGACCTTTAAGTTGAAAAATTAATTAAAAATCATATTTATAAAAGTTGACATGATCTGGTCACATATGATATTAATAAAACATATAAGGAAAAGAAGCCTCTCCTCTGATTGGCAGAGAACTGGCGGCAGTTTGCAGCTAGCAATAGCTTTTATTACTGCTGAGCTTGCAAACAAAGCTTCACTTGCTTACAGCTACATGCAGACGAGGCTGATGGTAATACAATGGAAAATGACCCATTATCCTTGTGTGTGTGTCAAAACCGCTGATATCTGTG
>BLFN01000057.1:5729765-5737265 GCA_014634225.1 Acropora yongei | reverse complement strand
TTGTTTGGTATGCTACTTTTGCTTTCATGTATATTGTTTTGCAAATATCATAATATTGTTACTTCTCTTTTTTATTGCCTAATGTTCACCCAAATAGAAAACATTTCCCATATTCACTGTGGAGAAAATAGAGGGAGAGTCCATCATGCATTTATAGGTGAATGCCACAAAACAAGGAGTGGTATAAACTGCTGACAGGTGTGAATAGGAAATATGTTATTCCTCTCGCAGAAATTTCAGTTTATTGTCATTTGGGGAAGAGGCTGAAGAAGAGGAATCAGAGGTGGTATCTGTGAATAAGGTTAGTGAAACGTAATTATTCAATTTTGTACTGGTCCTTTTCTTGATTGCCTTTATACTTGGCAGTCATATTTTCTGTAATCTGGACTGTTCTCAGTTTATATCTGGAAAATTTTCAAGTTTGAGGTTCTGTCGACAACACAAGCCTGCAGCTGTAGATCCGTTTCATGAATTATCTGCCTATACATGGAAACCAATCTTGGATATCAAGTGAAAGAACATTGCTCATTTCATGCGATGTAACATTAAATGTGCAATATTCTCAAAACATTTGACCTACGTACTGCAAAGTTCTGTCTTAAAATGACCTTTTCGTTGCAGCAGCCATCTTTGTTTATTTAAGTCCATATTAAGGTGGCTTAGTACAGTTTTTAAGGGTTCAAGAGGTGTGTTCCATAAATTTGCAAATTTCTAAATTTTTTTGCATCAGTATTCTGATAACAGTTAAAAACCCCAATATGAGACCATTGCTGCTTCAAATTACCATTTGGGAAGTTATTAAAAGGGGCACGAAACGGGAAGACCGTGCACAATTATGGAGCCTGGGAACGAATTGGAAAAGTGTGTTTTACGGGAAACTGACCCCTACGACCACACCTAAAATTTTGTCTATTTCACCGTTAACTACCAAAGAACATCCTTACAAAGCAAAAAAAAAAATCTGCATGGCAGTTTTTTCAGAACTAATTTATATTCAATTTTTGACTTTTTCATTAATAATATTATTATGAAACAACTGCCATTAATTATGAAACAACTTTTTTTGGGTTCAGACAATGAAAATGAGGAGCAGTCACGATGTGTTACAAGATCCAAAGCTGAGCTCTCAGCCTGTGGTTGAAAACGCAGCTGAACTTGGTAACTTACAGGTGGGTAAATATTTTAAAAGTTTTATTTTGATGTTTTACCTTAACTTGTGAGTCAACAAGATCTGACTACCCAAATGGCAAATGAATGTATTTTGAATTTTACTTGCCAAGTAAAATTCAAAATACTTTCATTTGCCATTGCAATGGTAGAAAATACCACTTGTTAGCAAGCATATTGGGCAACTAATTAGTGAGGTGAGAATCATTGTGGTAACTATTGGTAAACCTAGGAAGAGATTGTCTAGGTTAGTGTTACAGAGGTTCTGGGATGGTTTGTTGTTGTTGACATTTTGTTGTTTTTGTTGACATTTCATTGTTGTTGTTGACATTTTGAGCAGATGTCATCTTGGGAACTCAGAAGATGACAATTGCTCACCTTTCAGTCAAGACGGTCCTTCTCATGACTTCACTCATCTCTTGACATTCAGCTGCCCATAGCCATATTCAAAGAACTCCTTAAAAAATGGGACATGAATCAAAGAAACAAAGGATGGAAATAAATTTAGCAAATTTTATCCAGGGCTTTGTTTAAATTTGGTACAAAAAAAGCTCTTAACTCTACATTAATAATAATAACTTTTATTATTATTATTGTTAATCAATTTCTTATAAAACTTCTCTCAACTGTACAGCTTTTAGGTTTTGAATCCCAGATCATAATGCAAAACAAATAAAAACAAATTTATTCAAATGTTACTTTTTTGAGAGGAGGAAACCCATGAAAAACCTACCATATCAGAATCTACTGAGAACTAATAAATAACTTGAGTTAATTAATTGAGTCCGATAAATATTGAATTCAACTCATGTCAAACAACCGTCTCCATACTTAAGCTTTCATACTGACCCCCAACCTGTATTGTAGCTAGCGTCCTCACTCATTCCAAACCGTACTTTAGCGTCCTCTCTCTTCCATATAGCTGGCCGTTTACAAAACCCGGATGGGATTCCGGATCGGATCGGACTGGCATCTTTGCTTTTGGTAGGGAATTATTATTTTGAGAAAAAGCTGTTTTAACGTTGACACAGGTGGATCGGAATTTTTTCTTTCCAGCCGCCTGTCTCTCTAATAAAGAAAAAATTGTTTCCCATGTATCACCAGCCTTAAAATTCACCATCAGCTTGAAAATCATCACTCCCGTGATTTTCTTAATCGTCTTCTCTGAAAAGAAGCCTTCAATTTAGTCTCAATTAAAAAGAAGATCAATACAGAAGAGAGTAGAGAAGGAAAGAAACAAAATCAGAGCAATGAGAGACATTTACACCTCTCTCCGCCATCTTGTTACATGACCAAGTCTCGTTTTGGAATTGTAATCGCAGGATAACTTAGCCAAGCATCCCTGCCTCCTTTAAAATTTTTTTCTCCTTTCCTTTTAAGAACTCTAGTGAAAGACCTAACACTGGCTAAGAAATTTCAACAAACAGAAAATTAAGGGGCTTTAGAAACTTGATACATATTTTACAACACACGAAGGCAAAGGGAAACCAATCTGTAAACAAAAATAACCTCATCTAGAAAATCAATAAAAATTTCCTTAAATTACAATAATTTAATATTAATAATAATATTACCTTTTGTTTTTTCATTTTGTTCAGAATCTAGTCTATTAAGATTACAGTAAAATATTAAAAAATGTTTATTTTTAATAGCCTTATTGTAGCTTACTTGTGCATCACTGTACTCTTATTTGACTACTCCGCTTAGTGGCTTTTCACAGCAAATCAAACAACAACAACAACAAGTTGAACATAGTAGTTTATTCACCCATGCATCACCTAGGAGTTAAAGGCTCATTTAAACATGAATGTGAAACTAATAATTAGTTTCAAAGTTACTACTTAACTTATTACTACTAAGTTAATGAGAACTAACGACAGGATAAAACCATTGATAACCTATATATTATCTAGTTTGTATATAGTACCTAATTAGTAAGCAAAGATGCATTAAACTTCAGATCAAAAATCCATAGGTATGCTATGGAATACCCATCAGAGAGAAGACGCATCCTGCCCAGCCATTCAGCCACCCCACATACATAAACCATACACGATTGCAATGCGTGCCTGAAAGCAGCCAAGTCCACTGACACTCCCTAACTCTAGTGGGTAAACCATTCCAAAGCTTATTTGTTAAATATGACCAAAAAAGCAAGTTAAATATGATCAAACAAGCAATTCAGATAAACTTAATAGGTTAGGAATCCCAGCTGACAGTAGGCAGACCTACTATAATCAGTCTCAAATCCAACAAGTGCAAATGGAATAATAATTATTGTTTTATTAAATTCCTTTCACTCCAAAAATTTGAAGTACAAAATACGAGCGAAAGAAGCGAGAAAATCCAAGCGAAAGCGAGAAAAACTTGATGAAGATGCGATGTTGTGTAACACCTTGTGGTCAGACAGACATAGGCTCATCACAAATAACATTTCTTGCCTTTTCACGTACTTCTAAACGTTGACATTGATCCAAACTTTCCACAAAAAAGTTTCTTTTCTTTTTTGGCTTTATTCAGAGAAAAATTTCACTTTCTGGCGAAAACATTTTTAGCTTAGTAACGCTTAGTGCAATCATTTACCACACAAGGTCAAACTAAGGTATATGAACTAATAACCAAGATTGAGTGAACTAATCAGAGTACGCGAAATGCATTATCCGAGGTTGAGAATTTAATAAATACAGTTAAACAGTCGAAATTAATGGATAGCTCTATTCATTTGATAAATCTCTATTCCTTGCATAAGTGCGTAAATATGTCCACTTGACCACTGGAACGGCATTGCAGTTAGCGAATGGTGAGTGGGTTTCCTGGGCATCATATAATTTCAGAACCAATAAATGAATGCCTTCCTGAGCACTCTGAGAGTCAGTAATAGTAGTGGCAGTCATTGAGTTTCGAATTTCAACCATTCTGTCCCCTTCTGAGATTGACAAAACGTCCTTTATGTGTTTTTCTAGCATAACAGCTACTACTTTGATTTTTCCATTCACCCATTGCATCACAGGGCTTCCTGAAGAACCCTGACTAGCTGCAGGGCAGTCTAAGACTTTACGATTAGGTCTGCCATAACATTCCCGGGTTCCAGCCACACAACCCTTTGAAAATAGGGCACTTCCACCTGTGTGTGAGGCTGGATAGCCGAAGGAAAAAATGTCCTGACCTGTCAAAGGTTCCCTATCACATAATTCAAATCTTGGAATTTTCTTCAACTTTGGGTCACAGCAGCGGAGCAAGGCTAAATCTGTCAATGCATCTACTTTAACAACATCACAAGGCAGATCATCCAAGAACTGGTTCCAAATGCGAGCCTCTTTTTCTTTATCAGCCAGGACAGCTTCAATAACATGCAAAGCCGTGACAATATAAGCAAAACCCGGCAAAAGGTGTGGATTGTCGATGAACTGTGTGTCAATTATGAAACCTGTCCCGTAATCAATTTCATCGTCCGAAACAATCACCTGTTGTTCCTTTCTTTGACTATCCGAATCGAAGTGATTTTGTTCCACTGGGTGATGTTGAGGTCCCCGTGAAACAGCATTGGGCGTGCTCCCTCCATCTAACACCTCGTCCATGCTGCGCGTGGCACCCAAACAGTCATCCCCACAAATCTTTTCTGTAGCCTCATCCTGGGAATATTCGCGCACCTTGTGCTGATTAAAAATCTTAACTTTAACGCATGCTTTGATAAGCTCCCTACCGCTATCGCCTAAATGATCTATGCTGTTCATCAAAGCCTTTCCACAACTACAAACGCTTTGAAAGTTATTTACTGCCATCAAGGAAGGTGCAAATGGTAAAGTAACCAGGCCTTTTGGCGTAACTACCTGGTGTAGGCAATCATATAATGGTTCGAGAGCTCCTGTCATATAACAGTCATAACTTGCGCATAATCTAAAGTTGGGCTATATGGGCCGTTAACAAAACCCAGATAGGATTCCGAATCGGACTCCGGATCGGATCGGATCAGACTCTGGATCGGATCGGATTGGACTGGTATCGTCGCTTTTGGTGCAGAATTATTATTTTGAGAAAAAAGCTGTTTTAAAAATGACATAGGCGGATCGGATTTTTCTTTCCACCTGCCTGTGTATCTAATGAGGAAAAAATTGTTTCTCATGTATCACCAGCCTTAAAATTCACCATCATCTTGAAAATCATCGCAAAGAATTACTTTCACCGGAACTGCACCGTGAAATTCGTTGCATAAATTCATGCGATTACAATTCCAAAACGAGACTTGTTCATGTAACACCTCCCGAATCAAAGATGGCGGAGAGAGGTGTAAATGTCTCTCATTGCTCTGATTTTGTTTCTTTCCATCTCTACTCTCTACTGTATTGATCTTTTTTTTTAATTGAGACTAAATTGAAGGCTTCTTAGAGCTCAAGTTCGGACGATTATATGTCAGGAGCTCTCGAACCATTATATGATTGCCTACACCAGGTAGTTACGCCAAAAGGCCTGGTTACATTACCATTGCACCTTACTTGATGGCAGTAAATAACTTTCAAAGCGTTTGTAGTTGTGCAAAGGCTTTGATGAACAGCATAGATCATTTAGGCGATAGCGGTAGGGAGCTTATCAAAGCATGCGTTAAAGTTAAGATTTTTAATCAGCACAAGGTGCGCGAATATTCCCAGGATGAGGCTACAGAAAAGATTTGTGGGGATGACTGTTTGGGCGCCACGCGCAGCATGGACGAGGTGTTAGATGGAGGGAGCACGCCCAATGCTGTTTCACGGGGATCTCAACATCACCCAGTGGAACAAAATCACTTCGATTCGGATAGTCAAAGAAAGGAACAACAGGTGATTGTTTCGGACGATGAAATTGATTACGGGACAGGTTTCATAATTGACACACAGTTCATCGACAATCCACACCTTTTGCCGGGTTGTGCTTATATTGTCACGTCTATGCATGTTATTGAAGCTGTCCTGGCCGATAAAGAAAAAGAGGCTCGCATTTGGAACCAGTTCTTGGATGATCTGCCTTGTGATGTTGTTAAAGTAGATGCATTGACAGATTTAGCCTTGCTCCGCTGCTGTGACCCAAAGTTGAAGAAAATTCCAAGATTCGAATTATGTGATAAGGAACCTTTGACAGGTCAGGACATTTTTTCCTTCGGCTATCCAGCCTCACACACAGGTGGAAGTGCCCTATTTTCAAAGGGTTGTGTGGCTGGAACCTGGGAATGTTATGGCAGACCTAATCGTAAAGTCATAGACTGCCCTGCAGCTAGTCATGGTTCTTCAGGAAGCCCTGTGATGCAATGGGTGAATGGAAAAATCAAAGTAGTAGCTGTTATGCTACAAAAACACATAAAGCACATTTTGTCAATCCCAGAAGGGGACAGAATGGTTGAAATTCGAAACTCAATGACTGCCACTACTATTACTGATTCTCAGAGTACTCAGGAAGGCATTCATTTATTGGTTCTGAAATTATATGATGCCCAGGAAACCCACTCACCATTCGCTAACTGCAATGCCGTTCCAGTGGTCAAGTGGACATATTTACGCACTTATGCAAGGAATAGAGATTTATCAAATGAATAGAGCTATCCATTAATTTCGACTGTTTAACTGTATTTATTAAATTCTCAACCTCGGATAATGCATTTCGCGTACTCTGATTAGTTCACTCAATCTTGGTTATTAGTTCATATACCTTAGTTTGACCTTGTGTGGTAAATGATTGCACTAAGCGTTACTAAGCTAAAAATGTTTTCGCCAGAAAGTGAAATTTTTCTCTGAATAAAGCCAAAAAAAGAAAAGAAACTTTTTTGTGGAAAGTTTGGATCAATGTCAACGTTTAGAAGTACGTGAAAAGGCAAGAAATGTTATTTGTGATGAGCCTATGTCTGTCTGACCACAAGGTGTTACACAACATCGCATCTTCATCAAGTTTTTCTCGCTTTCGCTTGGATTTTCTCGCTTCTTTCGCTCGTATTTTGTACTTCAAATTTTTGGAGTGAAAGGAATTTAATAAAACAATAATTATTATTCCATTTGCACTTGTTGGATTTGAGACTGATTATAGTAGGTCTGCCTACTGTCAGCTGGGATTCCTAACCTATTAAGTTTATCTGAATTGCTTGTTTGATCATATTTAACTTGCTTTTTTGGTCATATTTAACAAATAAGCTTTGGAATGGTTTACCCACTAGGGTTAGGGAGTGTCTGGACAGGCACGCATTGCAATCGTGTATGGTTTATGTATGTGGGGTGGCTGAATGGCTGGGTAGGATGCGTCTTCTCTCTGATGGGTATTCCATAGCATACCTATGGATTTTTGATCTGAAGTTTAATGCATCTTTGCTTACTA
>BLFN01000057.1:5662821-5667821 GCA_014634225.1 Acropora yongei | reverse complement strand
TGAAGTAGTTATCAGGCAATATCATTTGCCTTGTCATAATTCTGTCATTTGACTGGTTCTTGGAAGCATTAATTTTTGACAATATAAAGAAGACCACCAAAAATTAGGTATCTGTAACCGCTCTGAAAAGGATAGTTAAAACGTGTCCACCAAGCTATGCATTCATAGCACAGTTTACCAACTTAGGTGGCTTTTATTGGTAAGGAGACTGGTCTCTCAGAGGTGGTTTTTGTTTGTTTGTGATGAACAATTTTTTGGGGAAATCAACCTGAAACTGTCTTGAGCCCAGAACTCTGCATGCAGTCATTTATGTCATGGACATTATAATAGGTAGTTCTTTTGCAGATATCCATGGACAGTAAGTTAAGTGAATATCTATTTATTTATTGGCACATTCTCTGAATGTACACTGTATGTAATTGGTAAAGTGATGATATAATGTAAAATTATGTACAACTTTTAAAAAATGAAAACAAACAAAAAACTGGTAATAAGTATCACAAAAAAAAAACAAAAAACAAGGTGGACAGTGGCCAAAACAGTTAAATTCAGTTAAGTTCTTTGCTTGCTTTTATAATGCGCACTGTAGGCACTGTGTAAATGGGTTTTACCACAAGTTTAATAATGAGCTTGATGCATCTAACTTTTAATGCTTCCTTCAAACAAATTAGGGGATTTTAGGTACATTTTTATGCCAAATATGGAAATAAGCTTAAATGAACTATGAGCTGTCCAAAAAAATAAATGGTATCCTCCCCCTGCTTTGTAATGAAGAGACAGGTCAGCTACATCAATTCCAATTAAGGAAGTTAAAAAACTCGAAAATTCACCAGCTTGAAACCAGAAATGAATGCATCAAGGTTATCACCTTGTTTCAATGATAACCAATAATGTGTCAATTTGGAAATGTTATTATAACTGCACTTTGAATGTCTAAGCGAAGACATTCATGAACTTAAAGTATGATTGTGCAAACCCTTCACTTACAAGGATTGAGGGCTCAAATCTTCTGGGATTACTAAGAGTAAAACCTGTAAGTTCTACTGTGTAAAAGTATTCATCTTCATATTTAATGAACCTGATTGTACATGTCTGTGGCTTCAACTTTATACAGTTGATACCCTTTCCCAAACAGTTTGAAGAGCCACTACCACTATGATTGTGTAGTTCGTCGTAGCTTATGTGACAGACTGAGGAGATGATTGGACGATAGCTATAATGACAAAAGTCATGTCCCATAGACATTACTCTTGAATATGATTAAAATATCATGATTATACAAGTGTGTGAAAAAGTTCCTTATTCACTACTTGCACAGTCCCATAATTCAATTTGGTTTGGGGGTTGTTTACATAAAAACAATAGAAGTTGCTTCCTCTTGGGACTGTATCACGTTTCAGTGAACTGGATATCCATTGTTTAAATGCAAATAACCCCCCAAATAATATTGCTTTGTGGGATTGTGCGAGTAGTGATTACTATTCTGTATCCAAGTTGCAATTACTGAGTTCTATGAAGCAAGTAAGGACAAGAAAACTAGGGTAGTAGGGTAGTGTTGAAACACCAAAGCTCACCTCAGTGCTATTATGCTAACTATTTTGCAGACCTTTTGAGAATCTTTCGACGGAAATCACTGCTTGCAAAACACAATTTCCAAGGAAAGTATTGCAGAAATTTTGAATCTGAAGTTGGTGTCAAAGACACGCTGTATGCAATAATCGTTGTGAGTAGTTAATTAAAACGAAAGCCTAGAACATAGAAACTCGCTAGCACAGTGACCGGCTAACATTATTAATCAGGAAGACCAAGGCAAGAAATTCCCGCCAAAAACTAAGCGTAATGGGTTTGTATGTCAATGGAAAGTAGTAAGTAAGGGTAGTATGAAGGGGAGTGTCAGTGGCTTTTCAGTAGGGTGGTAATTAGCTCAAAGTTTTCCAGTTGAGTTGCGTGTTGTTTTTGTTCAACTTCATAAATGTCACGCAATTTGTCCTTCATTTTCTTCTTGTGTGCTCGTAAATCGCGACTCATTTCTTCCACGCTCTCTGTCATCTTCTATATCAGCTATGTTTTCACTTTTCAGCTCCGTTTGTTTCTTTCATTTTCCTAATGGTAAATTTCTTAGATGAGCCGATGTTAGTGAAATATGCAGATGATTCTAAATATTGACTTACGGTAGCACGACAGTAGATATATTTTTAGGTGCAGGTTCTTTAGGGAGCATTCGTTTCTTGCTTTTCGTAAGCCTTTTCACAAAAGAAAACGGATAACCGTCGTAAACAAGGACTGCCGAGAGGTGTCTCTCTTCTCCACAGATCATTGTTGCTTTGGTTTATGAGTTGCATTTGCTGTGGAAACTGAGGCTGACAAGACAATGCCCTTTTCAAGACACATCGGTCACTATAGATTCGGACGAGTACCGTTCTGCCAGTGTCTATAGGAAACCTACACACACTGGCTAGTGCCCAGCATGTGATTTACTGAACATTTTTTCTTTGTTTTTGTGTTTGTCTCTGATTGCTCTCTTCCCCATTTATAAACATGTAAGGGAAGGTATTGAACAGAAACATCAACTTCCGTGCGGCCGATGATCCATACTTGAAGAACCTTACTTCGAAACTTCAGAGATCCGTTTTGGTTGCTGGGGAACTGGGATAAATACAGCGACTGGATCCAGTCCACTGCATATTGTCTCGTGATACAGTGACGTCAGCCTCATCCACACCTACATTACTACGCGGCTTCCTCATGGATGTTGAACAGCTTTTTAGGAGTCTTAAGAAGGAAGCAGAATGCCCACTGTGCTTAGAGACAATCAAAAACCCCAAGACATTGCCATGTCTTCACCCATTCTGCTTAAAGTGTCTCGACGAACCGGCAAGCTTCGCAAGAAGACAGCTGCAAACAACAATCACATGTCCAGTTTGCCAGACTTCCTTTCCAATTCGCGAGACAGATACCTTCGCCAATTTGCCCTCGTCGTTTGTTGACAAGAAATTTGATCTTTTGGATCAAATTTTAGTCACCAGAACTGATCCGTCGACGTGGTTAGCTGAAGGTCCCGTCAGCGAGACCGGAAAAGAATCGAAATTTGTTGTTGTTACAAGGGATTCAGAGGGATTGCAATGTTATCAAGAAGATGATCAAATCAAAGTCGATATTTTGACTCCAGAAGGTGATCACTTAAGAACAGAGCTCAAAGACTGCAAAGACGGCGAATACATAGTGACATACACACCACAATATGTTGGACAACATATTGTTCAAATCCAAGTGAATGGAGAGCTGCTGAGTGGTAGCCCGGCCAGTGTTGTGGAGGTTCGTCATCAGTATCAATGTGCTTTTAAGTTTGGAACAAGTGGGAAGAGACCAGGACAGTTTCGTTGGATTGCTTATATTGCTATCAGCAAAAAAACTGGAACAATTGCTGTTGCAGATTATCTAAACAAAAGAATTCAACTGTTCAGTTCAGATGGAAAATTCCAGAGGGAGGTAAGACTTGATGATCGTCCTCTATCCGTGTCATTTACAGATTGTGGTGAGCTGCTGACTTTAGTATCTGGAAGTAACATAACGCTTGATGTGTTTAGTGAGGTAGGTCAGTTCATCAGACACATTAATGGTAAGCATCTAAAGGAACCAATACGCCTTTCCCTTGCGGGTGATGGTCGTTTGATCATAACTGACAGAGAAGTCAAGGTCCTTTCCCCCGATGGGAATGACTTGCTACTATCCTTCACTGCCCCAGACTGTGCTGCATATCCAGAATGTGCTATTTATCATCAGAGCAAATTCTATGTTTCTTATCCTGGGGCTCATTGTGTCAAGGTATTTGACAAAACAGGAGTGTACATACATGACATAGGGTGTGAGGGATCCAGTGATGGACAGTTTGATTGTCCTGTTGGACTCGTTATCGACAATTACAACCGACTGATAGTGTGTGATGCAAAAAACGAAAGGCTTCAACTCTTTACCCTGAGTGGCAAGTTTTTGAGCAAATTGCAGGGACGATATTTCAAGGATAACAATCCTGCTTTTGCTGCCATAAATGACAAAAACCTCTTTGTAGCTGGCTGGAGCAGTATCTATGTTTTTCATTAGAGACATTTGTGCTGTTGTTTCTATGAACCGTGTTTTGTGAGTTTCACCTAGTGCACATTGGATGTCAAAACGCCTGCACACTATTCACTGAGGGCACCATTTACCAAACACTCGGGAAAAGTATAACACCCACTGATTTCGCCAATGTTAAGCCATTGCATTAAAGAGGGACAATTGTAATATGAACCGTGTTAATTTTCCGCTCCCTGTTAGGGCGTCCAAACTAGAAATCTCAAGGTTACAAGTTTGGTTCTTAGTTAGGAGTTAGTTAGGAGCCCTCAGGTTTAAATTTGCTCCAGGATGACTCGACCCAGGGCACGCAGCGTGATGTATGTGCTCTCTTTCAAAATGGCCGCCAATAATAATTATAACATAGGCGGCAAAGTGACGCAATATTTTTTAGGTTCTCGAAAAAAACAAAAACAAAAAAAACCCGTGGTACAAAATCCTTTCATCTCCATGAGATTTATGAGCAGTTCTACTGTGAGTAGTGCGAGCCATTCAATTTCTTGACTGACGCAACATTCTTTTAAAATATTAAGGAAATAAAGTACTTTGTGCTTGTTAGTTTCTTAGTGGTGGCTTATACTTTTGGAATTTAAGAAATACATTTTGAATGTTTTCGTGCCTTGAAAATAATGTAGTACAGTTTTAATGTAGTACAGTTTTAATGTAGTACAGTAGTTTAATGTAGTTTAATGTGGTAAAGTTTTAAAATATTAATTAAAATACTATATGGTGGGTAAATATATTGTCAATGGTTAGCATATAAATGTATTTAGAAATGTAATTTTAGTACTATAAGTTTTTAATATAGTTGAACCTAGATAAGAAAATGGTTTGAACCAAGGAGTAACATACCTTGATTGAAAAAGGTCATCCGGGTGATTGAAGTCCTG
>BLFN01000057.1:5642216-5647216 GCA_014634225.1 Acropora yongei | reverse complement strand
TTCATGCGCTTTAAACCAGCTTTAAGGTACTGTTTGCCCGCGCGCGCTAATAAGCAGTAATTTTATAGCTCAAGCGGACGTACTAGAGGCCATTTTCATCTAGGCACAGATTTGTCTTGTTTTTATTGCTGTTTTCGTGTACAAAGACACAAAGAAATATCATTTTCAAAACATATATTTATTAGCTGATGAGTTGGTTCACTTTTTTTTAACCACGCGTTTGTTATACGTTTTTACGTTTAGTTTAGGGGGTTCGACCGAGCCACCCGAACCACCCCTAGATCCGCCTCAGACACCTCATCTCAAAAAAAACTGCAACAAAGCCACTACGTTTATTTTCATTCTTTTCATTTCTGATTTTAGAAAAACCATTTCCAAGGTAAAGAACTCCCGATTTTTGAGAGTGAATTGTTGGTGGAAAATGAGTATTCACTTTTTAGCAATATAAACTTGATCGTTCATACAATTCAATTTTTTGCGAAAACAGCTCTACTCCAAAGTGGAATAATGATTCTATTTTTCGAATCTATCTTATGAAAAAGCGGCCATTTTTAAATGATTGGTCACCTGCCAAACCAGTTTTGGTCTGCTTTTCATTAATTTTATTTACTTAAGATTGTAACTTATTGTTACCGTTTTTTTTTTATCATAATGCTTTCTAGAATTTGTAGAGAGCAAACAGAAAAACAAATTGCTTATCAAACATCATTATCATGTTATTAAATTTTACAATTATTATATATTATAATTGTTGCTGTAATTGTGTCAATAACAAAATGCTCGAACATGAGTGGTTGCTAAAACTGAGCCCTCATGGCTTCATTGGCTGTTTCAGGTCCAAACTGTCCGATTTGACCTGTCCGATTACAAACATTTGAAATCGGACAGGTCAAATCGGACAGATAAGCAGCCACTAAAAGTAAGCACTTCATGTCACTAGCCACTAAACTTTAACTACCTAGACAAGCTAATCAAATTCAAGGAAAATTTCTTAAGCGAGCATATTGACAGGTGCAGATTGAAAAGAAACATGGACGAAATTAACTGGTCCAAAGACTGTTATTCAGATATGTTTTCCTTCGATTTTGACTGCCTCTTTTCAACCGTTGACTTAAAAAAGTTTCTGGTATTTTGTTATCGACACAATTAATTGGTAAAAGGATCTCGTGTGGTACAATTCAGGGGTAATCTTGCTCGTAATTTCAAATCACTCGCCCGATTACTCCCTGAATTGTTCTCCACTCAGTTCTATTACAATTACTTATTATTCTCACTATTATGGTAAGTAATAATGCAGCTACATGATATACCTTTCTTGTTCTCACCACGCTGAATTCTCTAAAACCTCAATGACCTCTCTAATATCTGCAAAATACAGTTTAAAAGGAATAATTGTCTGGTGTCAAGAACAAGCACACAATTTCGTCCAAAGCAAAAAAGTTCTGAACAAAAAGGGAAAAGAGAAAAAAAAATTGTTTTCAGTGACAACTAAGCATTGTTCATTTAATCGTGAGTTAATGATAACCGGTAGAAGATAGATTTCTGTGTAGAATATATGACTCTCTTGTACAATTATCTGAAATTGAAGATTTTGGTTTGATGAGATGATCATCAAGTGGCACTCATTAATGTATGTTTCACTTTGGGGTTGAAACTTTAATTTTGATATTGTACACTAAATTCCCATACTCAGCTTAAGTCAAAGTGTTTCATGGACCAAATCAACGACATTTTGGATCAATCGAAGCATCGGGGCACAGAGCAAGTATACCAGAAACGCTACACTGGCAAATGGCAACCAGAAGACAACTTAACAAGATCGAGTAACAAGTCTGGCGGCCACGTGTTTCAAGCGTAGTGGTGTCGTTTCCATGTTGACAAAAAATGTTTGACAAAAATGTTCTTTCTGAGGAGCCCCTCCCTAGTTCATGAAATTGTCGCTAACACACTTGACTAGATCATACCAGGGTCTCCTCGCCGATTAGGAGAGAGGTTAATAATTAATCTGGTTAATAATTCCTTTGGTGAAGTGTGAATGTTTTAATGAAGTTTTAAGTGAGAGATGTTTCTTCTTCGGTTGTGTTACATATCCGTCCAGCCATCTGTTCGATAACGCAAGTGTAAAGGAAAAAGATTAGTGTGGAATGTAGCCAACGAGGAAGTGATGATGTCATGACAAAGCAATGAGTAACCAAAGACGTCAGCTTAGTCTCGGAAAACAGGGCTAATCTGGGTTTACTGGTAACTAATCAGTTCAAAATGGCGGCTTCCTGTTCATATCTATGACAACTAGGGCTTATTAATTTAGTCCAGTCAGTGCCTTTATGATAAGTATACAGTCATTGACTGGTCTTCGTGTTTCAAACAATCTGATTGGCTCTCTATCTCGGACTAATGCGCAAGATTTAAAGTCGAGAGGAAGTAGGGGCCTTGCTGAACGTTTTGTGGAATTAAGCATCATGGCCAGAGACCCCATAAACTCCGGTAGCGGCTTGCTTGGCAGATGATAAAAACGTTCGTGTCCATTATGTCGGACAGCCGAAGAGAAAGGCAAACGAGTCACACAAAGCATAGATATGTAGCTAAGGTCAAATTAAAATATATCTTTATTTCCACTTTCCCATCGGTGCGTTTGTTTATAAAAGTACAGGAGGTCAATCAGCCATTTTTTCTTCTTACAACAACTTTTCTTCCTCTCTCACCAGATTAATCTTTAATTGTTCTATATGGTTCAATTGTTGGAATTTGTGCCATTCTCTCTATTCTCGCTGTTCATGTTATTTATCACTTTGCAGATTGGATAATACGTAATATTTTATTTTCGGGTTAATGATATAATTGCTTTGACGTCAAAGAGATCTTATGTGTTAGGTCTCGTCTCCGCAAGTTTCATGATTCATTTCCCAGTTTTTGACATAACATTTCGTACCCTCTTTAACCATGAAATGTGCTCGGATACTTGTATCACAACTAAATAAGACCCAGTTTGAAAGTCTGCGGATTGGTTAGCAATATTTCATCTTCTGTGCTATATCGTTGACTTAACTTTGCGTCCTTCGTACTCCATCCGATTTTACTCCACCCACTGGAGTCTGGCCTCACGAACAACAGTAAATATACTGACGGATTTAGAAAGGAAAGAATGCATGGTCTTTTATCGAAAACAGACGAAAAGTAAGGTGCACAGACATTACACCCGCCCCGTGTTGTGGCCATCACACTGTTGGGTTTCACGGACTACATTACTAGTAAATAAACTGACAAACTTAGAAAGGACAGAATGCGTTGTCACTGATATCACGTTTAAGGTTGACTATGCCACAGACATTCCACCTTCAGGATGAGACTTAAAAGGGACCTTATAAGTAAAAGAAGAAAAGCTTTGTCATAGTGCCATGGTATACTTCTTTCGTCCTGTAACATCTAAACCCTTGTTCATTTACTAACTTGTTGACTTTTTATTTCTTCGGTTTTGCTTTCTTTCATTTTCATGCACTGATTCTCTTAATGATCGGGCTTGCATAAATTTAACTTTGTTCATAATTAATAATTATGCGAAAGCTCATCCTATCGTAATTGCAAACGGCAGATCAGAGCATTAAGTTTAAAATGTATCGTCTTGCGGATTGGTTGGTATTTTTATTTTCGTTTGATGACCTCATTGAAACTGAAGGTAAACAAGGCTGTGAGCAAACTTCATCGACGGAAGCTGTTACACTGTAGTCATCCATGAAAAAAATAATTTTCTAGTTAGAGGATCACCCAAGGCAATGAACTCGTCAGTTTGGTAGGCAATTTACAAAAACTCATGCTATGGGTTACGTAATTGACCCGATAATTTTAGAGTAGTCGCAGAATTTTGAAGGATTTCTGTGACATCACAGCATTTTAATTTCCTAAAAGTTCGTATTAGGAAGCATCGTGAGTGAAGCACACTGACGTCGAAATATATCCCAGTGAAACCACCTTCCTCAGAAACCGGCAAAAAGGATTAACTACTGTAAAATCTTAAGAGCAGCGAAATTGTGTTTAAGAGTTCTTAATTTTTTTTATAAAGAAGGGCTTTAAGTGACCAAAAAACTTTATAATGCTGTGACAAAAAAACTTTATAATGCTGTGATGAAGACCCATGGATACATTAATAAATTAGACTGACATGCGCAGGCGAAACAACACGATTGAAAACCACTTATTGGTTTGAAAACACGTTTGATTGGATCTCTTTCACCAAATTTCAAAGCGTTCGCACTGGGAAACGTTTCATAACCTTGGGTTTGCTTGAATAAAAATCTATAATAATTATTTTGTGAAGCTGGGCTTAAATATTAATAACTGTTCATTTTGCAATGAAAGTGTTGCATCGACGATCTCAATCAATTTTCGCCAAAATGTGATCGCAACATTCACAACATATGGTCGCATAAGGAAGTTGCAAGTTCTTCACTGACAGAAAAGACGAGAGATTTAGTGCGTTTGCAAAACATTTTATGATTACGAGTGCATTTTGTTTATCAAAATGTTACTTCGTACTCACCTGTTGCTCAAACACGAATTCAGTGAAACTTGAAGAAATCAATTTGGATCGATACACAAGTTGATCTGCAGCTACCTTGACTGAAAGTAAACTGAGTGAACTCTGTGGTTGGCTTGACATATATTACCATGGACTGATTTGCGTAAGGAAAACGAAATTCCTCTGTTCAGAAAATAAAATTTCCCTTAGTCATATGAAATATTATTTGGAAGCGGAACGAAATTTCATAGCCAATTAGTATGAATTATATATAAGCTACGGACACGGACTGTGGACTCAGTGCTTACTGATCATAAAATATTGGATAATGAAGTACATAATTAAGATTAATAAAGAACTAAATATAAATATTTCCTTGGATTCCTCGAAATCTCCATGGCCCAATCTGATTTTCGCAATTAGTTTTCACCACCGGAAATTTCTTGAATTCGAGAAAATAGAGCTGAGATTCCTGGTTCATGACATA
>BLFN01000057.1:5628597-5631097 GCA_014634225.1 Acropora yongei | reverse complement strand
TATCCATATGGTGCTGTTTATTATCTAGACAAATTCTTTGTTTCTTATCCTGGAGCTTATTGTGTAAAGGTATTTGACAAAACGGGAGTGTACTTACATGACATAGGCTGTGAGGGATCCAACGATGGACAGTTTAGTTATCCCACTGGACTCGTTATTGACAAATACAACCAACTGCTGGTATGTGATGTAAATAACGGAAGGCTGCAATTCTTCACCCTGAGTGGCAAGTTTTTGAGCAAGTTGTGGGATGGATATTTCAACAATGGCAGTCCTCATTATGTTGCCATAAATAATAATGACAACAATCTCCTTGTTGCTGACTTAGATAATGTTTATATTTTTCACTAAAGAAGTTTGTGTTTGTTATCTATATGAATCGCGTTCTGCGAGTTTTAACCGAGGGCAACATTTACCACATCGCCATCAATAAACACTCGGGAGACATATGACAGTCATTTCGCTAATGTTAGCCATAGAACTCTAGAGGGACAAATGTCATTTGAACCTTATTAATATCCTACTGAGTGTTATAGTGTACAAAAGAAAAATCTCAAGATTACTAAGTTTGATCCTTGGTTAGGAGGTCTCATGTTTAAATTTGTGTCAGATGACTCGACCTAGGACAACCAGTGCAACAAAGCAGTGATGTGTGTCCTCTTTTTCAAAATGGCGGTAATCAGTAAATGAATTTTCAAATGAATTAGAAAAACAAATTTACCAGGGTGATGATGTTTGCATTGATCTTGGCGTTCAAATGTTGAGTTACTCGAAAAAAAAAAACAATTTGTCTTTTTGATTTTGTTGATGGATTAAAGGAAAGAGGGATATTTGTAAGAAAGCGTATAGTTAGGTTAATATGGAATGAAAATTCTTGCACAGAAGAAAAACTCAGGATCTTGACTTACCATTTGTCTGTGGTGTGGCCTGGGCAGAGCTCTAATTACTCCTCCGTCAAGCCTGTTGTTTGTAGTCACATGTTTTGTTGTTAGTTTGTATTTTATTACATATACTAATTGCCTTTTTAATTTAAGGGCCACAGAAGTTGGCTCTACAGTTGTGGCTTCCTGTACATGGATTTGTAATTTGTTTTCTCATTACACAGGTCCATAGAGAAGGAAGGGGGAGAAGAGGGGGGTGCGATGGGTCCCTCCACAGTCTGCACAGGTCCACTTTTTCGATGACCAACGATTTATTAGGCTTCATTTCTTGGCACACTACGGAAAGATCATGATGATCAGCACTGCTGATCATAATGGTTTGCTACAGCAAACCCAGTGAATAATACCAATTTTCAACTTTGTTTCTATTTTTGTTCTTTTTTAAATAGTGACATTCTCTTAAACTGTAAATTGCATACGTAAAGTGGTCTCTGCGCGAAAAAAAAAACTGATCCCCTTTAAAGTTCAACATTTTGAGTAATATCCACATTTTAAAGTTACCTTTAAGCTACCTGTTTTCATATTCTGTTTTCAGAACACTCGAAATATTTAATGGAGTCTCAGATATCCTAATTTTCAAAATTTCCCAGGGCAGCATGTATATATTTTGTAATCTAATAATGCTTTATCATATTATGTGATAAAGTTAATGATAGAAGTTGGATTAACCGGTGCCATAAAGCATAATTCTTTTTGACCACTGAAAAGTATTGTAGTTACTCGAAATTTTATGACATATTCGTGCCATGGCGAATTTTTACAGCGAGCTATTTTTAGACAAAACCTTTACCAGCTAATTAGAAGCCCTGTAGAATTGCTTAATACCGTGAAAGCCAAAAATGGGACCAGGAGGCAGTCTCGAATAGCTCGGTCTGTAAAAACACCGTCACATAGACTCATTGCAAGAATGTAGAGTGTTTTCATTCACGTGATCAACGAGCCGGTTTTTTAGCCAAAATAATGGAAAACGTTTGCTAAAGAATGGCTCGAGACGACTTTAGCGTCTAGCATAAAAACGGTAAACAGGAGAGATACATATAACGTCTGACGACTTTAACGTCTTCTTTTAAGTGCGTCTCAAAGAAGCACTTGACAGACAACTTTAACGTCCCAGAAGTTAAATCCGTCTAGCGGGGCACCATAAATGGGAGGAATTTAGCCCTTAATCGTCCAGACACGACTGGGACGACTGAGTTTCTAGCACTGATATTAAGGCTAAACTTAAATCAACACGGCGGCCAAGAAGAACTCAAAGGAGTCTCGGGGAAGAGAGTGGAGTGAACTTTGAACTTAAAGAATTTGCATCGATTTCTGCAGACGATCGAAATGAAATTTACTTTTGGAGACTCTTAAAAGCTAATGTTCATATTTTTGAAGCTATCAAGAAAGAACTCGATGCTCGTGTGATGGAGATCTCGGGTATGGTGTCTTGGAAAAAAAAACCCAGCTTTTTAAAGAAAAATCTCGCTTTCTTCTGTGAGGTCGTGTGATGCTCTCACCGCTGATATTTTCGCTGGCGTTATCATGAAACTCTCGAGTTTTTTTTTTTTTTTTTTTTT
>BLFN01000057.1:5497294-5499794 GCA_014634225.1 Acropora yongei | reverse complement strand
GTACCTTTCAGACAGAAATTTTCCTCTGTATATATTGCCCACAATTGAGCAAATGAAGCATTCATTGGGACCAATGGCTGAGCTTTGTTTGACATCATAATATGATGTATATTATACTTTTCAGGTTAAAAGTACAGTGAATATGAAGGAGTTTGTCTTAAAATGAAGGGCAGACTAGTATCTTTTACTAACTCTCTCACATGAGACTTGCTCCCTGGTCAGCAACAAAAGCTAGCATTATGGATTAAAACTAAGTCTTGTTTTTTTTTCCTTCAGCTTCATGTTTTGGACAGACTGGGGTGATTCTCCCAGAATTGAAAAGTGTGGAATGAACGGTGACCCAGAAACGCGCCAAGTCTTGATCAGCAAAAATATCTTGTGGCCAAATGCATTAACAATTGACTACACCATTGACCGGATCTGGTGGGCAGATGCCAAGCTTCGCACCATAGAGTCTTCGGATTTGGATGGCAGGAAGCGGCACATTATTCTCCGTGAGGATGTCACTCATCCCTTCGCTCTAACGTTGTTCCAAAACTACATGTACTGGACTGATTGGGAGCATCGTGGTGGTTCAATTAACAAAGCAAACAAGTTTAATGGACAAGAACGATCTGTTATACAGGAAAACTTGTACTCACCAATGGATATTCATGTTTACCATCAGCATCGTCAGCCAGGAGGTATTAAAAACTATTATTTCTTCCCAATCTCTGAACACTGAAGACCTTTTAACAAAGTAAGCAGTACATGTGAAACTGGAAAGTAAGTATCCGAGAATCAAGCACACATGTCACTTTAGAGGTTGGGAGGCCCGCTGTAGGATAATCGTGTTGAATTTTCCTCAATTATTACACCCTGAGAATGAGATAAAAGAGAAGTGTGGCTGAGTTGCTCTGAAACATAAATTATTTTAATTTAATACTTGAACCCTGGAAGGCCCCAATGGAATGGCATGTAAGTGAGCCTGACTTCTTGAAGATGGCATTATCCTTAGCTACTCTTGTGTTTTGAACCTCAGGAACAAATCCATGCCGTCCAAAAGCCGATTTTGGAAGCTGCAGTCACATCTGCTTGCTGGCGCCAAAACACATCTATTCAGATGGCTACTCTTGTCATTGCCCTCCCGGAGTGGAACTCCTTGCTGATCACAGAACCTGCAATACAACAGGTACTTTTGCAGTAGTTACCAGATCTTTTGATGTTTTCTCAAATATTTTCTTGCCTTGTGATGACTGTTCTATCTCCCTGAGTTTTTGTTGCCTTGGCTTGATTGGTCGATGGCAAAGTACTGTAATAATGATAATTCCTTAATGAAAATTCCCTGGTAGCTTGGAAAGTAAGAGCCTAGGTTGGGTGTGTGGTTGCACTTTTTGCCATCATGTACAGTGTGCAGTATATTTGTAACCATGGGTCAGTTTGCCAATTGTTTCATTAACCATGTAGTGATTGGTGGCAATGTTATTGAGTGTGTTAACACTTATAAGATCTTAGGGTTATTATGGACAAAGACCTTAAGTGGAATAGTCATGCCAAGTACATTTCTAAGAAAGCTTGTAAAAAGTTATATTCGCTCAGAGAAGTGTAGAGCAGGGGTGTGCCAAGACAACATCCTAAAGATTTGTCTAAGCATAGTGCGACCAATGCTAGAGTAGGCGCCCCCAGTTTAGCAGGCCATTCCTGCCTACCTTTCTGATGCCATAGAGTGAGTTCAAAAAAGGGCACTCCACGTAATTTACCCTGAAGCTGAATCACAGGCACATGCTCTACAATTAGGTGAATTAAATAGCTTGGACAATAGAAGAGACGACTTGTGGAAGGGATAATAAGTTATGATTCCTAGCCATCCTCTACATCACCTGTTACCTTGCCCACTCCTGAATGAGCCTAAGTTTAATTTAAGGCATAACTCACAGAAACATTGTCTTTTAAAGAACATGTTAGCTTGTAGGATGAGGGAAGCAGATAACTTCTTCGCGTTTAGATATTTTGACTAGTAGTAGATTATTCTGTTATTTTTATTGTAATTATTGGTTGTTAATTCTATTATTATTATTAGTATTAAACTATTAATTTTTACAGGTATATTTGTTTATTTATTACAGGTACATTTATTTGTATAGTTACTCCTTAGTGGCAGTCTCTTTTTCCTATTGACTTGTAGACATAGCTAAAGAAAGTACTCCAGTCGTGATAAATGTAGTAATGCAGTGCTGGAAAGAACAGTCGGTCACCAGACTTTGTTTGACGAAAAAATTTTTGAAAATGTCTGACCAATGTCGAGTTATAATCAGACACAGTGACCGAACATCTCACCAGCACATTTCATGTTACAATGCTGGTCAAGGGTAAATTGACAGTCCCTTGCATAAGCTCTTAATCACAGTAACCTTTCTGATCTTTAATTCACAGTAGGTTTTCATGTATTTCAATTGTTTACTTAGCATTGACTAGCAACCACTCCACCTGGGGATGATCTGACTGTCACCACCCTAGCCAA
>BLFN01000057.1:5443068-5445568 GCA_014634225.1 Acropora yongei | reverse complement strand
AAATACTGACAACAAATACTGTCCACGAAAACCACATGTTTGTGCTTCTGTGATCCCAGTTAAAAGGTTTAGAACTATGCAAATGCAGGTCTCTAGTTTTGGAAGTTTTGTTTTTACTCTCACGGGCACAGATATTTTCAATCTCCAATAAACTTGCTAATTTTTCTTTTCATTTTCAAATACTAAACAAAGTTACCAGCACTTCCTTGTCATCCACAGCTGTGCCCATCCTAATCATGCCAGTTCCCTGATCAAGTGCACCTTGTTCAGTAGAGAAAGGAGTGGCCCTGTCCATTCCACTCATCTGGTCTGTGTCCTCTTCCTTACCCCAGAAGAAAAAATTAAGTGTTAGACAAATAAAAATACCGATGTAACAAATACAATCCATGACAACCACATGTTTGTGCTTCTGTGATCCCAGTTAAAAGGTTTAGAACTATGCAAATGTGGCTCTCTAGTTTTGGAGGAGACAAGATCCACATGATGTGCTAGCAAATGAAACAAAAATCTTTGCAGCAGCATCATGGGGACATTCCTTTACCTTACAGAGTATATGAGAGAAACTTTGCTGTGTACATTGCCACATGCCACACATGTGGAAAGGCTTAATTCTATAGCATGAAATCAAATTTACACACATATTTCTGGTTATCTCATTCAGGACACTAACAAAACATTTTAAATATCTGGGTATTTTTGATAAACTTTTGCTGTTACTCTCATGGGCACAAATATTTTATCCCCAATAAAATTGCTTATAATTTGTACTTTTCATTTTCAAATACTACACAAAATTACCAGCACTTCCTTGTCATCTGCAGCTGTGCCCATCCCAATCATGCCAGCTCCCTGATCAAGTACATCTTGTTCAGAAAATAAAGTAGTTCTGTATGCATCTCCTGAAAACATGACCAGTAACCACATAGAAAGAGAACATGTCAGTATATAGCCTGCATAGCATACATGTGGCTAGTGTATTATTTAAACTACTGTAGTCTTGTCATGTTTGACATTGCCGTACAGGTTAATTTCAATTGTGGAAGTTTTGGTGCCTTTTTTCACAAGTCCTCTTAACATCATTGACAGGTATATGTGGTAATATAATGCCATCTGCTCAGTTGTCATCAATAATTTCTATTGCTGCAGCCTTGGGGCTCAACTTAGGTCACAGAAGCTTAGCTGGGATAATATTGTGATTTATATACAGTATTTTCATAGTTTATAGAGTTTATACTTTTCTCTCTTTTTCCCTTTTAACCTAAATAAAACTGTAACTTAATCAAAGGGCATTTAATTAGTTTAACTATATCCTGCCAATTCTCCATTTATTCTTGTAAACTGATATTCAATTCTACAAATAGCATCTTCATCTTCAAATCTTGTAATACAATATAAATGTAAAATAAATAAATGGAGAAAAAATAAGAAAAAAAAAATATGATTTTTCTCTTTAAAAGCACAAAGATTATTTCTGAGCTTTAGTCATTGCTGTTCCAGGATTACCTATTTGGAATAAGTTAGCATCTTGGATGGATGAATATCAAGAACCAAGAAGCTGAAATTCCGTATACACTTTCTAAGGTGTGTGACATACTGGGTTTCAGGATTTGCAAGTACAACGGATTTTGAGAAAGTTGATCCATACTTAGAGTGATCTTTGCTAGAAATTCCATGTTTTAGTCGCAATGACGGTCAATTTCTGTCTGTGTTCTGTTGTCACGGTTTATCTCGTTCGTTAGCATGCCTTTTTTATGACCTGAATCTTGCCCGTTTATTACTCAGAATCTCGCCCAAATGTCAGAGCCGTACAAATGCCTCGCTCCATTCTTGTTCAACTTTTATTGCTCCAGTCAGCCTGATTATCGTCACCCTCTGTAGTCTGTATCGCTCATCAGTGAGACTTTTCATGGCTTGAACCTCGCCTGAGTCTCACCCAGGATTTTCAGGTAAGGTTTATTTTTGTGTTATTTTTGGGCTTGGATATTCACAGAAAGATAAATACCAAGAGGGTGCTTAAAGGAACTGTTTTCTTTTGGGGAAAAAACATGGCCCCTATAGGCATCTATAGTTTAAGTTTTCTCTGTAGGCAGCAGTGCAATTTGTGGGACAGAAAGTGAGCACCAGCTGTCGAATGGCAGCCTTACCTGATTGTTTTCCCTCTTCATCTCGAATCCTTTTTATTTACGTGAATACTGGAACTTAGTACCAAATAATACCAATATTCGCGTAAAGAAACGAAGATATGACTGCCATTCAAGACTTGGTGCTCACTTTCTGTCACACAATGCACTGTGTGCCCAACTAAGGAAACTGAAAATCTTGATGCCTGTATTATGGTATTATGCAACAAGTGTAATGCAGATTAACAACAAACAACAAAATAAAAAAAAACTTATTCGTGTGATAAGATTCCTGCACCATGTGAAAGTAAAGCTGTAAGTGCTCCAGTTTTGGTCGCTTTATATGCCAATTCGCAACCAATTTTTTCACAGCTACGCCT
>BLFN01000057.1:5384394-5385857 GCA_014634225.1 Acropora yongei | reverse complement strand
TTCACGTCTTAACTGAATTTCAAGTTCATATCAAAAGTTTGTTTTAGTTTTTACGTTTTAGCAAGGCAGATGTGACTTAAACAAATATATTAATGAATCGTACGACAAGACGAATACATAATGTCGCTCGGTTTACGGCGTGCTCTCTTTGGTAAAGAAATGCGTGCGTTCTAGCCTTCGATTTAAGACTGCAAAGATGCAAAAGGTTGCATTTCCACATGTAAACGCTGTTATGCAGGAAACTGGCGAGAGTTTATTCCTGTGAACTAACTATTTCGCATAATCTCTAAGGAATTTGCATGACACTGGTTGCCAGACTTTAACCTATTAAGGCCGAACATTTTTCAGGGAACCAGATATTTTATTTGTAGTTAGTTTGACACATCTAACAAAAACGCAATGTCTTCATGCATCAATGAGTCTTTTTCAAACGATTACGTTTAAGTTTATGCTCAGACATTTTATATCATATATCGTCATATGTAACAACAAGTATAATTATTTTATATGTAATACACCTTTTACATAACATTGTCGTAGAAAGTATAGAAGTAGCTTCGTGCTGAAAGAAATACTCAGCGCTTGCTTTGGTAGAGAAAAAAATGTTAAACAAAACATTCAACAGCCGAGCGATAAGAGTAATTGACCAAATCGAAACCAACAATATCTTTTGGGGGTTTTTTCGCGAGCAGCAATTAATGCAGCGTGACTTCATTTTCCTTTTTTATAGCTACTATTTCATTTACGCCGTTGGGTTCAATGATCCATTGTCAAAGATCTGTCCACAATAATCGAGACCGACCTAGGGATTAATATATCTGTTTACGCGAAACAAAGAAGGTAAATATGGGATAAAGAAAAACAAATGTCACAGAAAAAATAAGGTTAAATTGCTGACAATTCACAACGTTTGGTTTAACAACATCAGACAATCGAGACCTAAGGATTAACATATCTGTCTACGTCAAACAAATAAGGCAACCATGAGATAAAAAAAAGTACTGTCGAAGACAAAAATACAGTTAAAATGCTGAAAATTCTCTGCAAATTACAGAAACGTTGGAAAAAGCGGAAATATAGTTGAGGCATATCCGTTACACAATTTAGGACTGTCATTAGCAGGTGGACAAGTCGCCTTCCACGCATGCATCGCGCACTGACGTATCTCATGTTTGATTCCGGACTAGTTAATTTGTTAACAGTCGACTGTACTTCTTCCCCGAGAAAACCGTTTTTCCCCAATGACGGCATCCCATTTAATCTCCTCGATTGATAGGCACTTGCACTCGGCCAATTAATAACTGTATATTAAAGTTATTGCCTAAGTACAGGGCTTAAGTCACTCACAATCCCTTACAATAACACGAGAACAGAACAAGGTGGGGTCCGAGTGTACTCAAGTTCGAAACCCAAACATTACGCTAAGATGAACGTTCAGATTTTCTGATTAAAAGAAACTAGGT
>BLFN01000057.1:5374394-5376894 GCA_014634225.1 Acropora yongei | reverse complement strand
TAACGTGACATGTGATATGACATGAAAAACCTATTACCGTCCCTTATCATAATTCCTCTCGTTTGATGATTCTATCACTCAACCATTGGACTCCTGTCAAAAATGTACGCTTCGAATGATTCTCAAGGGGAATAAATACGTTGAGTTCTCCGCTCACTTTGCGATTTTCCTGTTTAACAAATAAGGCCCCAAAAACATTTTTCCGCGTTGACCTGTGTCCTTTGTCTGTTGATATTCAGAAACAAAAAAAATTCAAGAAAAATTGAAAATACTTAGTCCCTTGTCAGACAAAATTTGGACAATGACCTCACAATTAGTGAAGAACCACTTAAAACCCGACCTATTGGTCATCTCATCACGGTCGACTAAACCCTTTCAAATTTTCCACCAATCCCCGCACAGAACGGCCTTCGATGTTCTTCTATTTGCGATGTTTATTGCTCCAAAGATTTCTGTTTCCGTCATAATGTCTTGATAAGTTTTGCTTTCTAGATTCCAAAAGAAACCATCGAAAGACGGACCGTGTATAATTGTAAAACAGTTGTTGGATTCTGAGAGATTCACTTGTTAAGAGTATGCATACTTTTTGATGTCGGAATGGAACTGTTTCCTTAATCAATTTTGAATTAATCAAATAGTTAGTGACTTCCTGCTCTCGTTTCATAGAAACGCAGGGAACAGGCATCGACCTAACTGAGTAAAGACGACCTGGCCGATACTTCATCTTGTAGCCTTCCAAAGAGCCATGCATTGGAGCAAGATCTGGAGAACCTTATTTCTCTTTCTGGGTATTTCATCTCCGCTTATCACCCTTGCAGGATCACAGTCAAGTTCAGAGTCATCCACTGCTTTAGGTGAGGCTGAAAGCTTCCTTTCACAGTTCGCTTTCCGCAAACGTTTTCACAGAATTCGTCGTCTTCACGTCTTAACTGAATTTCAAGTTCATATCAAAAGTTTGTTTTAGTTTTTACGTTTTAGCAAGGCAGATGTGACTTAAACAAATATATTAATGAATCGTACGACAAGACGAATACATTATGTCGCTCGGTTTACGGCGTGCTCTCTTTGGTAAAGAAATGCGTGCGTTCTAGCCTTCGACTTAAGACTGCAAAGATGCAAAAGGTTGCATTTCCGCATGTAAACGCTGTTATGCAGGAAACTGGCGAGAGTTTATTCCTGTGAACTAACTATTTCGCATAATCTCTAAGGAATTTGCATGACACTGGTTGCCAGACTTTAACCTATTAAGGCCGGACATTTTTCAGGGAACCAGATATTTTATTTGTAGTTAGTTTGACACATCTAACAAAAACGCAATGTCTTCATGCATCAATGAGTCTTTTTCAAACGATTACGTTTAAGTTTATGCTCAGACATTTTATATCATATATCGTCATATGTAACAACAAGTATATTTTATATGTAATACACCTTTTACACAACATTGTCGTAGAAAGTATAGAAGTAGCTTCGTGCAGAAAGAAATACTCAGCGCTTGCTTTGGTAGAGAAAGAAATGTTAAACAAAACATTCAACAGCCGAGCGATAAGAGTAATTGACCAAATCGAAACCAACAATATCTTTTGGGGGTTTTTTCGCGAGCAGCAATTAATGTAGCGTGACTTCATTTTCCTTTTTTATAGCTACTATTTCATTTACGCCGTTGGGTTCAATGATCCATTGTCAAAGATCTGTCCACAATAATCGAGACCGATCGACCTAGGGATTAATATATCTGTTTACGCGAAACAAAGAAGGTAAATGTGGGATAAAGAAAAACAAATGTCACACAAAAATAAGGTTAAATTGCCGACAATTCACAACGTTTGGTTCAACAACATCAGACAATCGAGACCTATGGATAAACATATCTGTTTACGTCAAACAAATAAGGCAACCATGAGATAAAAAAAAAGAACTGTCGAAGACAAAAATACAGTTAAAATGCTGAAGATTCTCTGCAAATTACAGAAACGTTGGAAAAAGCGGAAATAAAGTCGAGGCATATCCGTTACACAATTTAGGACTGTCATTAGCAGGTGGACAAGTCGCCTTCCACGCATGCATCGCGGACTGACGTATCTCATGTTTGATTCCGGACTAGTTAATTTGTTAACAGTCGACTGTACTTCTTCTCCGAGAAAACCGTTTTTCCCCAATGACGGCATCCCATTTAATCTCCTTGATTGATAGGCATTTGTACTCGGCCAATTAATAACTGTGTATTAAAGCTATTGCCTAAGTACAGGGCTTAAGTCACTCACAATCCCTTACAATAACACGAGAACAGAACAAGGTGGGGTCCGAGTGTATTCAAGTTCGAAACCCAAACATTACGCTAGGATGAACGTTCAGAGTTTCTGATTAAAAGAAACTAGGTGACAAGCTGCGAGAATCAACGGAGTAATGATGACAACGGGATTGCAAATACAGTATAAATCCGCGTATTCATAAGAACCAACATTTTTAGGAGGTAGCATAATCCGGTCTTATGTAAATG
>BLFN01000057.1:5366894-5369394 GCA_014634225.1 Acropora yongei | reverse complement strand
TTCGTAACTATCTTACACAAGCCTTGTGTAAGGACTCTTACACAAGCCTTCTCTAAGTATCTTACACAAGCCTTGTGTAAGGATTCTTACAGAAGCCTTCCGTAAGTATCTTACACAAGCCTTCCGTAAGGACTCTTACAGAAGCCTTTCTTAAGTATCTTACAAAAGCCTTGTGCAAGGAAGGATTCTTAGTTATACACAAGCCTTCTGTAATTACGTTACACCAGGCTTCTGTAAGTGCCTTACAAAAACCTTACAATAATTTTACAAAAGCTTTCTGAAAGTCAAATACAAAAGAAAAAGACAGTTGACAAAGATTTTTACATAATCCTTTTAAAGGAAGGCGTTCGTTGTAATGACTTTTTAGTGATGAGCTATTATATTTTAATTTCGTTATTAAGTGACACGGGAACTAAAATATGGTAATGGTGCAGTGGAGTATATAAGGTGTTTTATTTTAAATTATGTTACTGTTTTTATATAAGGTTCTGTTCCCAGCTACTGAGAATGGTCCGAAATTTTGATACAAATGAAATAATTTGAAACTCTAGAGAAAAGTAGTACAAATGTCAGTTTTCAGTTAAAAATTTGGCCATTTGTCAGTTGTCAGTTAACCCCATCCAGACCGTCTTGAAAATTTCCAGTTTCACATATTTAGCAAATTTTGATGAAAGTAGACAAACTTGTCCGTGGCTTATATTAATTCTTTGTAAAGTGGAACAAAATAACAGAGGAAAATTCCAACGTCATTTGTTTTGAAAAGTAGAATTTAGTGGCAATTACCATTTTCATTTTGAGGTGACTCAAGATTCGGAACTAGGAAATGTCTAACGTTATTCCTGGATGTCTCGACGACCGATAGTTTTTGCCACCGTACAAACATAATTCAATTCTATTAATAGGGAGGCCCGACCTTTTTCTTGCAGTGCCAATTTTGCATCAAAAGTTCTACTTTTCAGGTCAGCTCAATTATCTAGCAATTTCGTCGTCAGTTACTGGTAGGGCATTAGACCCATATATGTTGGCAGTAAAAAACGCATACTGAACCCGTCTCTGAAAAATAAAAATCTTAAGTACCAGCATTTAAATCTGAAAAATGAATTTTGTTGCAAAACTGCTGAGCTTTTGGCACCTTTCAAGGAAAGGCCATGCTTTGAATGTAAGGTATACTTTTAAAATTCCCACCTTGGTTTTACAATACTGTTCTTTTAAACAGAAAGACAATCAAAGAAGTTTCAAGGAAGGGCGAAACTGGAGTACGAGTGGTCTGATAAACTATCCGATTCTTCAACATACGAATATCGCAATTTTTCACGTGACCTAAGAGCATTTCTAAGCGACATCCTGAAGGAATCTTTCGGAGCAGACTTTCGCAAAGTGGAGGTTTACAACTTTCAAAAGGGAAGTGTCCTTTTCGACTTTACGGCATACTTTACAGCTTTAACCAATGCTACAGAGGACAGGCTTGCTGAACTCATGAAGGCTGGAAAGGCTGGTTCAAATTTCAAAATTATTGAAATTATAGAGCTCAAACAAGTCTATCCACGCATTCAAGTTTGCGCAACAACAAACCAACCAAAGTCAAAAACTTGGATCTTTGTTTCTGTCGCGTGTGGAGTTGTCATCATTGTGTTACTTGTGATAATCATTTTCCTTGTGGTAAGTCGTTTACTCTGGTTGCAGACCCAGTGCTTGGTGCTTCCTTGCAGAAGTGTTACGGTTCTCTCGCTGAAATGTCCCATGCAATTCCAATTGTCTTTATTAAATATTGCTATTTTAAATGTTAAGACCATTTAAAGTCGAGAAAAAGCACGTGACTGAAAATCTCCTCCTCGAAGATACACCGTTCGTGAAGGAAAACGGAATTAAATATCTTATGCCCTTCCAGCTTAGAGGACAGCTGGGGCAGACAATGATGTTTTCACCCATTTTCCATCAATGTCTTTGAAAGGTCTCATGGAATGAGGTTTGCATTGGCTTGAGGACGCCTCTTTGCTATTTTTTCAAAGCGCAATTTAAAAGGATCCAAGATACCGAAATACCAAATTCTAAAGACGTTACAAGTAGAAGACAGCCACAGTTGATAGAACTATGTGCGAAACCAAGACAGTATTAATGAACTTTTCCTGTAACAGCCAACACTGAGTTCACTTTGGGCCGGATGCCTTGATTTCGGAGCATGAGAAATTTATTGTTCTACTACGATTACCATACTCCTACATGATAACATTTTTTTCTCTCTCGTAGGTACAAAATAAAAGATTAAGAAAAAGCCTTCACGGGTCAACAAGGCCTTCGATGTTCCGCGAAGACGATTCTTTGCATGTTTCAACCCCGATGTTCAACCCTGTTCCACCGGATATGTTCCAAATGTCAGCTACTACGGAAACACTTTCGGGTGCTCCGTACAGTGGTAGCAGAGATTTGAAAGTAAGTACTGTAATACTAGCATGTGACTCTTCTATCTGGGATGATAGAACTCTGAAGTTGGGGTGTCACT
>BLFN01000057.1:5285933-5298433 GCA_014634225.1 Acropora yongei | reverse complement strand
CAATCTTCGGAAAAAGGAGTGAGGGGAATTCTAAACAAAAGGACAATTCTAAGGATACACTACAAGGCTGTATGACCATTGAGTGTGAAATCTCTAATAAACGGATGGCGTCCACTGGGTGTGACTTTGCTGGAGTGGTTTGTGGGGACTTTCTTTTCATCTCGTGGATTGGAAGAAGCATAGGCGTAGAAACGAGTTATAGTATGGACTACGAGCGATGCGTCATCAAGGTATAGGCACTTTCGAAATTAGTTGGCCTCGAGCAAGGCCGTTTAATATCAAAACGTCTTTTGTTGTAGGTCAATCGTTCTCGAAGGTCTCCGTGATCAATGTCCGCTCCCGTGCGCCTTGCCCCAAACTTTCATTGCGGCAATTTGCTGAGTTTGTAGCTTTTACAGGATGATTAGATGTCGTCAAGTGACTTGAACGTTTCAGGTAAGTATTGTAATGTCACCTACAGCATTTATGGGCTACATTTGTTTATGGCAATTCGTCCAGCTATGCTTCGGGTTCTACCAAAACCTGTATGGAAAAGTTCCTCTGGACTGCACCATTTTCAAGGGATTCATAACGGGAATAGAACACCAATGTACAGACAGCGGGGCCTTAATGAAGCTCAGGCTAAAATATCAACATTCTAGTGTATGTCCTGACGAGTTCGTGAAGTAAGTTGTAGGAGGAAATGTTTGTCAGTGTACTGATCTAGCAAGAGGTAAAAAAAATCGCTGAGTGGATGGTCTTTTGTGGTGGTGGTGTTGTTGAAAAGTAGTTGATCTTTCTCTTGAATTGAAGTCGATATGTTTAAGCCAGCCTTGGGGGTGTATCCATTTCAGTAGGCTCGTTTGCAGAATTTGTCGATTCGATCCGGATACTTTTGCAAGCAGATACCCAAACGTAGACCGTACGTAAATAAGCATAAATTGAGGAGTTTCATACTGTTAGAACGCAAGACTCCACAGCACCTAGGTTTTGATACACAGAGATACAGCTTTCGGCAACCTCATGGGGAAGTGTAGTGTTCATTCCTTAGAATGCATAATGGGATATTGTTGCTTCTGAGTTCCCGGTGAAGCCCATATCGTGGACATTTTGTGAAACAACTGCTGTGAGGCCTAATAATTCAATTTAAATTTCGTGTCAGCTCAAGTCAGAATAAAATTATCGTCCAACACTTTGCCTCCTGCAGATCTGCAGTTCCGAGATGGCATACAAGAATAGACTCAGGTCCAAATGCGCTTCTGTTCCTTATCCGAAACCGCAGTTACGTGATTGTATACTTAGATATCATTATACAAAACTCAGTTGGTTGAGTCGTATTAAAGCACTAGTCTAAGAGACTTGGCTGAATGCTCTGTGTATTCTATAGTAGTACTCCGAATCCTAACACATAACAGGAAGCACTGATGAAAATACTGATATATATTTTGCTAAAAAAGAAAAAGAGAGAAAAGAAGATAAAAGAAGCTCATTGTCTGAACTGGCCTCTATGGAATTTGCTCAGGCCGTCAAATTAGCTTTCGCCGCAAACTAAGTTAAGACTTTATGGCTTCCGAAGGTACTAATATAAGTGTTTCACTACGTAGTCACCGTCTGTTCTTCGCAGGCTACGTCAAGTGTGCAACAAAATGAAGATGGTAGTGCGTCTTAATCGAGATTTTGCTCAGGCTTGTCTTGAACTGCCGAAGTCAATAAATTTAAAGAGAGCGTTTGACATTGGAAGATTATGAAACTATTATTAAAGTTAATCCGGCACTATACTCATGCACCAACGCTTTGCAAAAATCCTGGATTAAAAATTTACACTGCTGTGCATGCAAACGCAAAAGTAAGAAATATTTCGCTTACTTTGAGAGATTAAAGTGTAGATAAGTAGTGTAGGGCGACATATAATGTACCGTAGAATCTTACTCAGTCCTTGCTTTATGTAATTTAGTTCCTTTGTTTGCTTTTCTACCTCTTCTTGTTTTTCTTGCTTGCCTTAATTGAGTTGTTTGTCTTCCTTGGGGTGATTTGGTTGACAAGATCTACCTATATGGCCGTGACTAATCAAACGTTATCCCCAACGGGCATGCCTTGTTACTTTTGTCAAAGTAAAGCTGTGAAACACAATGCGTTTATTGTCAAATAAGACATTCATTATATGCATATATAATTACGCTCTTGTTTCTACCGAGAAGACCTAAGTTTCGGTTCTCTTATGTATCAATTAATGTTTAGACCGCTTTCACAGAGAAACTTCAGCAGTCCCAGTGATAAGTGATACCTACGATAAGTAATTGTGCGAATGGGATTGACTTTGCACTCTTTGAAACCTAAAAAATCAAGGCAGTATCTTTGCTGTCAAAAATGGTGAAGGTGTCATTAACATGTCTGGACAAAAATGAAGAATGAGCGTTGTTATTACCGCTCATGACCTTCTTTTCTTCAGAGTAACACACAAAAATGTTAGTAACACAAGGCCTTCTGCATAGTGAACCCAAGACTGCAACATCAGTTTGCTCCTTATCGTTTGCCAGGGGTTTATGAGAGGAACTTTCTATCGTAAAAGCAATGTTTTGAAAGGCTTCATTGGTAGATTAATTGCTCGTTTTTACCGCTGGGGGATTCTGTGATTTCGTTTCAAATCACCTGATGAAACGCCATGCTGAAAGTGAAAATGTTTTAAGTGTTCAGGAACCGATACAAGGTGGGGTTAATGCACATTTGAGTACATTATTTCGGCTGGCCAAACCAACCTTCTTCAGAAATTATGAGTGTTTGGCCAAAATATGTAGTATTCAAATCTACATTAACTCCATCTTTTATCGGTTCCTGCTTAAAAGGTACTCTTCACCTCTTACAGCGACAAACCGATAAGATCACTTGTTTAATTCAGACAGACACGTAGTACACGCCACGCGAGGACGGGGAGTGTCGAAAAGTAGACTGAAATTTTGGTTCTCCCTTATAGTCCGACCTGTCTTCTAAGTCTCGCGCGAGCGTGTGTCTTCAAAGTCTAGCGCGTGCGTGTGCTTCTCGCTTGCTCGTTTGCATCATTTCTCGGTAGAGACTACGTGAAGTGTACTCACCAGATGACGCTTGCGTTTCACAGATAAAGCGGCTGCCCACTATTGACTAGATTAATCATTTGTCATAGAGCAACAACTGGCCACAACCAGTAGTTTGTAGGCAAAGAGGTCGAGACCCTTTCGAAGTGCATTACACTATCTTGCGTAACCACTCAAAGATGCAGTTCGTGGACTGATCTTGAAGCTGTGCTGTCTTCTTTCAGCGTGGCCCGAAAGCATTTTTAGCACTCTTTGGAGACATGTATTTCAAATCAATTATTTCACGATCTAATTTTGGCTGAAAGGGAAAGTTTCAATACACAGTGTGATATGCTAGTTTAATTGGTCTCAAGTTTTCACATGTGCGCCAATTTATTGCATTCAGTATATCGTGATACCATATTTCTGTGTACCGACAACGGTAGCTTTTTTCTTCCATGTTCAAATTCAAGTTAGTTCACCTTGCAACAAAAAAAAAGAGCAGCAAGAGAAAATACAGAAAAAGAAACACACACAAAAGAGGAACAGCAAGGACAACAGTTGTTTCAATGTAGCCGAGGTACTTTTTTTTTTACTTGATGGGTGCTGCACCCGTTAGGGTGTTGCTAATGTGCGAGCATGCGAGCCCGAGCTCGAGCCTTTTTTTGTCGAGCCGGAACCCCTGAAAGTTTTCCGCCAAAAACATCCAACCATGCCTTTTAAAGTCTTGATTACGTACGTGCTTTGCAGAACACCTGTGTTCTGCAAAGTGCAAACGTGGCAGAATCCAGGGAAGAAGATGGCGAGTTTGTTTTCTTTTGTAAATATATAAATGATTGAATATCTGGTCTTCGTAAGAGCAAACTGATCGCTGGCTCGTACTGTGGCTACTTCTCATAGGCTGTTTCTTGACCCGAATCACCGATCGAATTACAGAAAAATTCTCAGATGCTGCCAAAATATTTCAGCTGCCTAAGGTCGCAAAGGAGAGCATGCGAGCGCATAAGGGACTGTGAAATAATTGCCTGGAGGGGAGGGGGGTTGAAAATTAGAGGGGGGGCATAGGTGAAAATGACATCAAGAGAGACGGGAGTTGGATGTAAAAGTTGATACATAAAGGGAGGGGCACTACTTTTTCATTCCTTTTTTGCAAACGGGAAATGTAGTGGAAGAATTATTTGAATTCAAATAATACTAACATTGGAATAAAACTGACGAATTTATCAACTGTAAGGTGTTCTAGTCTATGAACTGTTGTTTTGTTTTTCTATCTGTGATGCAGTAGGAAAGGAATGCCTTTGTTAGACTTTATTTGCGCTAGGATTAAATAAAACAGGAAACTTAATTAAAAGTTGCAAAAGTGGCACTATAATGCTATTCAATGGAAAAGAAGGATGCCAACATTAGCACACATGGCATAATAATTCAGCAAAATGAAAATGAGAACATGTGAGGAATCACCCAATTCATGCGAAGACGACGCAAGCTCAGAGTCCTGTGATTCTGATGACTCTTCAAATGACTCTTCGACATACGTCGAAGAGTCATTTGAAGCGATGTTTGTACCGGAGGAAAAAATCCAACAAAGGAACTAGCCTGATGAGGGAATCAATGGGAGGGAACTTTTTTCAAGGTGGGAGGGGGTTTAGCGTTAATAATATCATTATGTGAGAGGGCGTTAAAATGGATTTTTGCTTAATGAGAGGGGGGTATGGCTAAGTTTTGTGCATATTTCACCCATTCAAAATGGAAAAATATGGAAAAAAAACGGTGGCGCCGAAGGAGAGGCTCGCAGAAAAAAACAATGGCTCGCAGGCTCGCACATTAGTTAAACTCCACCGACGGAGGTTCAAGGTAATAAGCCGTGGGCGTTTAGATCTTATTTCGCAATAGATGATCGTAAATGACGCGTGTCATGGAAACCACGGTCGACTTTGTACCCGTAGGTCATTTCATGATTCACGATTTCATGATTCACAGTTATTTTTGTGGTAATTCTTTTTCTTCTTTTTCTCTTTTAGTGCGTGTATCAGCCTGGTCATTTGGCAAAATGATATTTGTAGACGGTATTGTTTTGGTGATTCGTTGTCTGTGGTTACAAGTTTCGGGCAAATTTTTGTTTCCGAGAAGATCAAGGCGACAGTAATATATGGATGGTCGCATATTTGTGGTATTATTTACGCGATTCATTGTCTGCGGTAACAAATTTCGGGCATTTTTTTGCTTCCGAAGTGGTCAAGGTTACCGGTAATGGTCCCATGGTCGCAGTGAGTGGGCATCATAGTTATGTGTCTTTTGCGGCGTTAGACTTATGAACACGCAGTGTTTTGGTTACACCCTTACCTTCTAGATCTACGATGGCCTCAATGGGGGAGTAGCTTTCACGGCTAACGGTTAAAAAAAATTGCCTTTTCGAGGCGAACGGTTATCTTTTTTCCTGTCACGGTTAACTTACATGAAAATAAAGAAACAAAGAAAACAAAGAAACTTCCCTTGTGTTTGTTGTTGCGGTCTCAGTGGACATATTGAATGGAATAAGTCATTAGTCATGACAATGCGACTTACATTTTTGTCTTGTTCAAACGTCAAACCTTGCCCAGGCCTTGTCATTCAGATCTTGTCCGACAGAGTAGAGCAAAGTAGGTAAAACGGTGTCGAGTGCTCTGAAGTCTCTAAATATTTCGAAATACTCCCGATCCTACTTTTCATAACGAATAAATAACGCTGAATGCTTAATTTTTTTTCACGGTTACCGGAGGCTATTTTTTTTTGTCATTTCATGTCTAATTGTTAACTTCAAGGCTGACGATTCACCCCGTTGAGACCCTCTTCTACTCGATTGCCACTCTGTGTCTTTGCATAAAAATAGTTTGCAATAAAATAGTTGTTGCTTGATGTGAGCTCAGGCCAACTGCAATCATACCAACCAATCGCCTTCTTTACTCACAGTAAGGAATTACAAAGATCTGCACATTTAACAGTAACAAAAGATTTGCTTTCAAACGTGCTATCTGCAAAACCGTAGTCAACGGCTTCTTTAATTAAACCTCAAGCTGTTTTTTTTTCTTTCTTCATTCTTTTATTCCTGCTTGTTTTAATGTGTAGGCGGACATTTTATTCCGTTTGAATACTTTTCAGCCTCATCGCCCATTATTATTGCAAAGGCATTACTCATCGTAAGGCAATTTTGTCTATATTTGTGAATAGTCAATGAATCTGCAAGTTTTTACTCTGTCGCACAGAAATCTTAGGTTGCTCATTCAATATGGTGCGAGGTGGATAAGAAAAGACGCGTGCAACTCTACAATACAGTTGGTAAATACAATAGCCTTAAGCGAAGAGATATTTCGTGCAAACTTTAGTCGCCAACACCAAAAATAGGTCGAAAACTTAGGGCGCTCAGAAACTCGGGACTAAAAGTTTGCGAATTTTTTGATCAGACAGATAACATGCGATTATGAGAATTATTAACTATGGCTGTCTGGTGTTAAACGCAAGAAGCACCGCGATTTTTGATACCGCAAGGGACACTGATCGATCCCTGGGGAACCACTGCCTTCATTATGAATTCCAACATAATTTATTGAGTCAAGCGAAAGAAGGCAGGAAGAGTCATAAATGCCACTATAAGTCCAGGAAGAGTTTATGTTTTATGACATGTCATGGTCCACTGTGGTCTTTCACACGGTTGTTAAGCGGGCAAAATATGAAAAGAATTTTCTGTCCTCATACTTGTGTTGATTTGTTTAAACAGGTAAGGCACAATTCAAATTATTTAATATTCTTAAAATGGCTCAAGTATAAGCTCAGTGTGCTTCGGAAAGGTTTCTTCAATTACATATAAATAATAACAATAATACCAAAAAATAAAAGGCTGGGCGGTTTTTGGCTCTCCCTCGAGTCGTTTGAATCCAATATTTCGCCCGAGTCTTCGAGTGTTGCCCCTCTGAGTTGCTATTTGTAGTTTTCGAAAAGATCAATGTCGTAACCTGGAACGATAAACATGAACTTCACGATTGTGAACCTACTCATTAAACAAGAGCTATATTGTGATTTTGTATCGTAGTTTCCGAAATGTAATGTGAAGCCAAAGTTCATGTTTAAAAAAATAGTTTTGTACCAGGCCAACGATGAGAAGTTCTGGGCGACCAGAAAGTAAAAAGCTTGCTTAGTCACCGTCCTTGAAAGCTGTTGACCGCAGAAAAAAAAAACAGCTAACTCAAGAACATCGGTTTAGTTGAAATGGGAACATTTACTCACCATTTGTAATTATTACATTCAACAATACTTGATAAATCATTCGACTAATTAATCAGTGAATATTATCAAGAGGTGTCGAGAAGCACTGAAATTGTTGGCTTTTGCGCAGTTAACCTTAATTTCTTGACTTCGTTGATCTAGAAATCCAGGAATATAGGAATTTTCAGGACAGGTTTTAAAGGACAGCGAAAAAAATTATTTAAAAGCATCTCTAAGAAAACTCCAGAAGATACAAAGATACAGGACAGATGATACAATAATGGTTGTCCGAGCAACGGATTCATTAATGCGAATAGACTGGCCACTGGAAGCAGCAGGCTCCTAGCAAAGAAAACATGAAAAATGAAAGAAAAAAAAAACTCAATAAATGAAACAAAGATATCACATTCCTAGTTCTCCAAAAAAGCTACCACGATCATTTCGGTACTCCAATGTCAACCTTCGGGAAATGAACTCTTTTCTTATGCAAACGCTTGTTTTGTCTTGTTTAAGAAACAATTGATTATTTAGACGCATCCAGACCGTTCGACAACAATTACTTATTAATTGAACAGCAAAAGTTAATTTCTTTAAATTAGGTCTTTTCTATTCCGGTGCGAAAAATGTATGATTTCAAGAAATTCAAGATAAAAAAAAGAAAAGAACAGGGAATTCAGTAGTTATTTAAACTTGTTTAGCCACGTGTCTCGGAGGCCGTGAATTGAAGGGGTTCCAGTTAGACGGATAAGAATCTGTGTCGTTTCCAGTGAATTTCACCTAGTTCACTAAAATCCCTCCAAAAAAAGAAAAACATGAAATAGGATAAACGATAACAATGAAGAAAAAGCGTGGAAAAAAATAGCACATGGAAAATAATGTGATTACTTGTTAGTAATATACGTACAAAAATTTCAGAGAAACAGCAGACAGTTTGTTTTTATTTTGCGTGAAGGGGTTAACACGCTCCGCCTACAAGAATCCTATTGGTCCAGACATTTATCCAGTTTGTACTTCGTTGCTCGTTTTTGTTTAAACTTTGAATTAAGGTGTTGTTGCTTTTAGCAAATCTGTCCGCCATTTTGTTTTTTCGTTACTGTTTTTCAAGGTACCTGTCAATCATTTTTAATTTCAACTTTTTGCACTGTTTGGGATAATTGACATGCTCTCTGCCAATTAGAATGCAGAAATTTTTTTATGCATATTACTAGACAGAAAACAGCGCTGAATGTAGCTATGTGGTCAACAGTTTTGTCGCATGATAGGCGTCTGCCCAACAAGCAATGTGTTTGATACCTCAGCACATTGTTAAACGGAGATACTTAGAATAGGGGTGAGGGTTAAAGGCGGAATGAGTTTAAGCATAGCATGTGGTATGACTTGCGGAATGGCATAATTATGCGGGATGTAAAATACACTTTCCAAACACATTCTTTAGAAATAAAGGAGACGAAACGTAGCATTTATGATTTCCTTATTATATTTATGTATTTTTCTATTTTATCATTTTAATCTCTATTGTATCACTTTCAAATTTGATCCTCAAAAGAAAATCCATTAAGCCGCTGTTACACGTTGAAACTTCAGTGTAAGGGCACCGCGAACAAGTTTCACAAAGTGGTGTTACATGGTGAAACTCTCGTTTTTGTCACCACTGCGGTTGTTGCGACCGTCGCAGAAGTAGAAAGCGGTTCTACTTTTCGTGAAACTTGTCTCGCAGCGGAAGTTCAAAAATTTTCACGAAACCGACCATGTTACATGGTGCAACGCCTACATGCTGAAACATGCTTCGCAACACCGTTGCACACAAGTTTCCGCTACAGTTCTCACAGCATCTGTACCTTATCATATTACAAACTCTTTCTATCTAGGTTGCAACGTACCAGTTTCAGAAAGTCACAGTCCGTAACAGCCTGATGAAGAAAGGTGGTGTCTTTCGAAATATTGGATAAAGGATAAAATATTGTATAATCCTTACACTGTTTGATCAGCCTTGCTTTTTCGCATTTACATTCTTTTAAACTAAATTTTTTTTGTTTCATTCTACATATATTGCACCCCGCGTAATTATCTCATTCCGCCGGTCATGCCACATGCCATTCCGCAAACTCATTCCTCCTTTTACCGTTGTCGCAAGAGCAGTCATAAGAATGCTTCAGCCTCCAATCGGCAGAAAAATAAGAATACTCCAGCCCGGGAACTAAAAAACACTATTTCTTGTTTCGTTTTCCTAGAAATACTCGAGTTTGGCAGTGATTCATAAGCTGCATTCTCGATCTGCAATAAAATGAGCTCAGATAGGCCCTTCGGTTGTTAACAGCGAAGAGAGCGCAAAATATGGTCCCCCAAACCCCTAATTTTTGACTCCGCGACATACAACAGAAGAGTCGTTTGCTTACTGTTGAATTCGCCAGAGCCGTTTATGTCTACAGTATTATGTTTAGAACTAAACGCCCCGGTTGTTGCAACCTGTGTGATTGATTTAAGCAATATCGGCCCAGAACAAATCATAAAAGTCGAGATTTGTGGTCAAGGGGTCTTAAGTCTGGATAATTATTTTCGTGCATTAAGAACCACAGCTTATAATTATATGCAATAGTGTTTCCCGAGGGGCTAGTTAGACGACTCCCATTAAGAGCCCGAGAAACTTGACATCTTTACTGATCATGATTAATCAACAATTTCTTAAGACGAATGCGTAAGGCTCGATAAGTCCGCTTGTAAATTGGTGCGATGGCCAACTTAGTTATCAATCCATTGAAAATTGAAAAGTTGCTTATATTGCCCTAATAACGAATCAAACTGATTAACTCAAAAACCTACTTACTTTCTTCTTTCGAATTACCGAAATACAAAGAAGTCTTGAGGGCATTTTCATGCAGCCAAAAATAAATAAATGAATTTAAAGTGGGTCAATAATTGAATGAGTGAATATGAAATGTTTGTTTTAGCACTATTTGAATTTTTAGACTATTAAAAATGATGATGTGAGGTGGAAATAGTGAAATTATCAAATTAATATCGTGTGAACGCCCTTATTCAAATCACCAACCTTGTCTTAAATTAATGATTAAAAAAAAGATGAACAAAAAGAAATCAAAACAAAAACTATTCCTAGAAATTGCATTGTCTCCGTGGAAACGGTTACTGATTTGAACCAAATCGCCTTAGGCCAAACAAAAGCCTTTTCACAGCAATGGAGACGAAGCAATCCAGCAGAGGTGTTTTACAACGAGTTAATTTTCTAGTTGACGTTTTTTGGTATATCATTCTATCTAGCAGTGAAAAACGTTTTCTAGTCTGAAGAGGATTGAATATTTTTGTCATTTCCCGACCATTGTTTAAGCGCGGGATCGCCAAAACACGACTGAGAGGTTAGTAGAGGAAATTTAATCTTTTAGCCTCTTGCAAAACTAAAATGGTAGCTTTATTGATAATTAGTTTGTCATAAGACGTTTTTACTTATTTGCCGCGATTTCTGCGGTACTTTATTCAACCAAATATGGTTGTTTTAAATGTGTGCTGCTTTTGTGAAAGGTCATAGCCAGGTTCTAAAGTATTTGGATAACAAAAAGGGCGTTTCATCGGCCTACGGAGCAGTACTTTAACCTTTTCGGTGTGTTTCTGGGTATTTCTCAAAGATTGGGGGTTTTGTTTGTATTCTCGGCGTGTTCATGTCGCGAGTGAAGGAATTAGTTTTCCTTCTTAAAACGCTCCAGTGATCAATTTTTTTGACTGCAAACAATTGCAACTCGGTTTGCTCAACTTTTTGAATAAAGAAGAAATTAAATCGAATGTAACAAGACAGTGCTTAGTGGCAATTAGGGTAAATGCACTAACGCGTTGTCAAAAAATTGAAAAAATATCATAACGTTCACTAAAGTCTAAATTCTTAGTATTTTCCCGGTCCAGTTGAGTTAGTCATATTACTAGTATCAACTCTCGTGCTGCTTTGCTATAAAACAAAAGAAAAAGCAATAAACTTTGGCTCTTTTTGAGATTGTAAATCTTTTCCAGAGATCAACACGTCTCGTGCTAAGACCATGAACCATCCTTAACCAATAATTTCAAACCTATTATTATTACTAACATTCAAGATTATTTTAAAGGTTTTTTACCATCCGATGTTTCGTACCATTATTCTTAAGTGCCTGACGCATTCTTTCGACTTATTGTTGTACCTTTATTCAGACTACAGGATTTGGCTATTTTGTTGCAGCCATAATTTAATTTGAATCAGATTTTAAGACTTGATACGAAAAAATTTTTTCAGGTCATTATAAATCGTGGAGATCAGAGGTTAAAAATCATTTAAAAAAAGCGACCGGTATCTAAAAGCAAGACTACCCACTTTTCTCAACTGCGTCTCAAAGGCACGTCTATAAGTATTTGATTTTCCATGAGTATCCCTAATCGGTTTCCCTTGTTATTGACTGGTAATGGCTGGCTTGATCAACCGCGAAGCGACTTACCACCGAGAACTGAAGAAGTATAACGTACTAGACGGTGAACTATTAAGCCGGCCACCAACATATGAAACAATTTGTTGAACTGTTGCCAATAGTTCAACAAATGGTCATTCTGCGGCAGAATGAAGAAAATGTAATAGAAAAAAAAAAGATTAAAAAAAGTAGTGCAGGGTAATTCAAATCCAAACAACGAATTGATAAAGCTTTGTCATGACAAGCAGGGAAAGGTGGATGACGTAACAACACTCTTTCTGGAAGCATATAGGGGCGTCAATTGGGCTATTCGCCATTTCAATTTGAGTTTTTTCTTGTTTTGCTTTATTACTGAAGCACCGAGAGACCGAACATACTTCGTAGTTCTTTAATGAGATAGTATATTCACTCATTTGGCTCATTAAATCTTTTGCACACGAACTATACATTTGATGCTCATTTTCAATTCGATTGATTTTTAATTATTCAAATTTCCTTGTTTTTTCATGCCATGTAACTTCATTGTTATAGAATTCTGCGGTTGTTATACAGGTAGTTACTTAACGAAAACAAGTGAGGTCGCAAACATATTGGATATGCATTCTAAACCTAATTTGTCCACCTTTCGATCGTCTGTTAGGCTCTGCGCTTATGATATTATTATTGTGCCCTTAGGTCGAATTGAATATTTATGAGTTATTTAATTTTTTATTATTGTTTTACCCAACATTTTCAAGGATTACGAAAGAGCACTTTAACCAAGCAATAAGGAATTTTCTACTCAACGAAAATCTGT
>BLFN01000057.1:5268433-5270933 GCA_014634225.1 Acropora yongei | reverse complement strand
AATCGCGTCCGTTAGGGAAAAATCATGCCACAAACAGATGTACATTGATTGTTAATTAGTGATTATTTAGAAGTTACTGAGATAAGATATGAATAGTACTAGCTCTTTTAGGACACAGTAGGGAGTTTAAGAAGCTAGAACTGCTGCTGCAACGGAAACGTCACATTAAAATAGAACTTTGCGTTGAGTTAAGTATTTTGCGATTATTCTAAGTTGCACTTTCAATTGCTTGGCACGAATGGCTTTCATATAAAAATGAAACATTTACTGCTGCTGTCTAATGTTCTCTTCTGAACTTCAAAAATGAAAGAGCGTGCCGCACGTGCATCCCGTCGATTATTTTTGCTCATTAATCCAATCAAATCATTGATCTGCGCTGCTGACGTTGCCTTTGCTGTCGTCATTTCTTAAACTCTCTTTTGACCTCAGACTTCATTTGACTAACAACGGTGAGTGCTGGAGCAAAGCAACCCCTGTCCTGTTGTTAACTCCTGCCAAGGCGTCAACTGCCCTTTAAAGGAATGACGGTGCAATATGAAGGAATAACCGTTAACCACAACTACTGGTTGTTTGTCGTTGTTGTTGGTTCTACTCCGTGGCCATTGGGGATGTCAATCTCCCTCACATGACAAATGTTGGACTAAGCGAGGATGCGCTCGATATTTTAAAAGAGATTAGTTTCCCCGAAAGCGGAATGAGTCAGGTGTTGTTCAATTAAAAAAAAAAAAACAGCAACAACAAACAAACAAAAACGAAAGCAAAAAAAAAGACATTTTGTTCCAGATTTCATATCACTCACAGAGTTTTCTTATTTTCAGACCCATCTGTGGCACGATAGTGACGTGATCAACGAAGCCTACATCACTTGACATTATTCTTTGAAATGGTAACAAACAACGCTTCTCAAGTATGTTTGACAAAATCATTGAATAGTTACACCATAGTTGGAATAGAATTGAAGGAATCAATTGCTCTTATTGCATTGCAAACAACATTATATGGAATATGGAACTTCTTTGGAGATAGTAGCACATAGCCGCTTTGCAGCTCTTCTTATGACAAGCGATAATTACTTGTCCTTAGACTGAGAGAAAAAGAGCTAAGTAATAGTCAAACAAAGAAAGAGCTTTTAAATGCAGTTAATTTGACATCAGAGGTTTTCCTCGTTTACGGTATGTCGCACATTTTCGTCGAAAGGAATTTGCAGTGTTTGTTCTTGCTATATCCGCCTGCAATCGTATTTATGATTCCTTGTATATTCTGGAAACTCAATCTCAAGCTAGCTAATAATAATTAGTGGGTGAATTTACAAGTCAGTCATATTTGTAAGGTAGCCCATGATATGCGTCAGGATGAATGAATGAACTCAGTGCTATATTCTCTTTACATCGTTTTCGATACAATACTCCATTTTCAAAAAAAAAAAAAGCAAATCATTTTTTATCACTCTCGATGAAAAAGATCCCATCCAATATTTACGGTGTAAAGCATATGTGGGCTACTTTCTGCTTATAAATGAGAATTCAAGCATTTTAAAATAAATTTAAGAGAACTTATTTAATTGCAATAATCACTGTTTCTCGTTAACATCTAGTTAATTAGGAAAACGTTTTCTTTTTGAACATGATTTGGAAGAAAACATTTTCAGTCATAATAGAGTAAATATTTATATGCATGACTCTTAAAAAGAAGCATGTCATTCTTTTCTCCTAAGAGAAACGAAAATGGAGACCCTAATGTTTAATTTATAGATGTTCGTCTTGCCCTTTTTTTTGTCCAATTTTCATTTATCAGTAAACTGTGATCTTTCGTTTTCAGTTTGTCACAGATACTTACTTTTGCTTGTCAATTAAATTTGAATTGTTATTTTAAAAAAATAGCGTTCTGTATTATGTCAGGTTTATTGATCGATTCGCATGAATTAATTTCTTCGGTAACTGGCTGAGATATTTTTTGGTCTCATTATGGAGTTGATGAACTTCAACAATTTATTTTTCAATTATCATTTATCAGTAAGCTGTGATCTTTTGTTTTCAGTATGTAGCAAGTAGTTGAGGTTTTGTTTATTAAATTTGAATTATATTGAACAGAATCAACATTGTGTATTATTTCAGGTTAATTGATCGATTCGCATGAATTAATTCATTTCTTCGGCTAGTATCTAAGGTGACTGTTCTTAGCTTCAGTATGCAGTTGATGCATGTGACGCAGCAATTTGCTATTTAGAAAAGGTTATGTAAAAAAGACTGGATTCAGTAATTGTTCCAACTGGATTTAATTCAGTTTAACCTAGCATCCACGTGAAATATTCTGATGCTTTCACCGAAATTGACCAAAGCAGTGTAACCCTTCGGGGCGAAAGTGCCGGAGGTTTCAAACTCGATCTCAGTACTAATCGCTAATTCCGAAACCTTGTTCGTATGACATTCAACTTCGCAAGCTAACAAATGTTTCGATGCCTTATTTTCGGCACAAAATTAGTTTCCGACCTCTAGCAGTT
>BLFN01000057.1:5237485-5239985 GCA_014634225.1 Acropora yongei | reverse complement strand
CTTTGAGTAGCTGTGCCTGTAAAGATTGCAATTTCAAAGCACAATTTATGTTTCCTTGAAAATCGTATCTACAGCATCGGAGGCCATAACACAATGAGCTGCCGGAGAAAATGGATACTGAAAGTAAGATGAGATTGCAAGGCTAATCTTTCATCTAGAAATTATTCGTATATTTGTCGTTGAATGTGCACAAGCACGAGATGGAGAATCACTTCTTCATAAAGTTTTTAAGCAAACGAATAAGCAGAACTAGTTCTTCCATGGTATAATGTATAGAAATCATTGGTTGATGAAATTTCTTTGTAGCCTAATTTTCTAGTTAGATATTTTTTTATTTTTAATAAGATAGAAACATTTTAGAGGGTCTTAAAGTCCTATTATATCTATTTTTATACAATTAAACATCATGGAAGTGCTTGTATATTAAACAAAAGTCTTCTTGTGTGACATTCAATTTGTGTTTCATTTTCATTCGCGAGTCATATCATGAAATGTGGCAAGATACTGCTCTCTAGACCGTTCGTAAAAGAAAGGTTAGAGAAGAAACTGGCTATTTATAGGTTGACATTGGATCGGTCAGATGTCAGCCAAAATTAAACATGGCAAATTGTGGCACACTCAATATGGGATCCGAATTAGGACCGCGCGGTCGTTGACACTAATATCTAAAAATAGCCATGGGCTCAGTAAAGGTGAGGGCAGCCACAATGCTAGAGAGAGAGGAAAGGGAGAAAAATTACTCCTCTCCCCAGCGAGCAAACAACTGAATGACAATGGTAATTGATGCTTCAGTTCCCTACGTGCGGTATCCCTATAGGGGTTATTATTGATCAAATCACATCTAACCCTAAACAAATGCCCACATGTTGTCACACGACAACTGTGGTAATTAATTCGAAGCGCATCAAAGAAAAGCAAAAAAGTCCTATTTGGTGGCAATCGTTCCATCTATGTCCTGAAGCTGCTATAACAGTCATGCGATAATATTCACGTTACCTCACGTCGTGAGGTTTATATTAAGCATCAAAGTATTTGTACTTTTGAAAGTCATACTTTCAAAACGAAACAGTCTGGATTGGATTTTCCGGAGCCAGTGATCGGCACCAGTATGCAGTGTAAAGTTAGATCTACTGTGAAATTCAACAATCTTGTTGTAAATGGAGGAATTTTATAGCCGAAACATCACCATGGGAAATTAACAACTACAGAGAAAGATGAACTGCGACGATCTTCATTCCAATTCAATTATGTTATTCGACTTCTTTATTCTCTGAATGAAGTCTAGAAGTCTTGAAGGTCATTACAAATAAATAGTTAAATTTGTACGTTTATGGTATACACCTCTGGAATCCTTATAAAACTATAGTAAGCCACCTTAAATGAATTACCGAATCAACGGAATCCTATTAGTTTTGTCGTGATTCACTGAACCATAAACATTGATATCGAATTGGCTAGCTGTGTGCGGAAACTAGCAGACGTCAAATTTCTAATCGTGGAATATTTTGAAAGTAAAAATAACGATGAAAATGTTGCATGACGTTTCGACGATTTCATGTCATCATTGTCGAATGCGCAGAACTTAACATAAACAGAAAAGGTAAGTGCGTGAATTACAAGAATGTGAATAAAGAAATGATAGTCCGCGACGTCATGTAATATTTTTATCGTTAATGTTCCTCAAATTCGATCTTTATCGGAATATTTTAAACACAAAACCTTCAAGGCTGTGAACTGAGGGGTAAATAAAAAATTGAATAGGGTGTCTTTCCTGTTCTTTCTTTTCTTTTCTTTTTTTTTTTGCTTATTTGTTGGTCTGTTGTTGAACCTTAGGTTACAATTATCATGAAAAAGGCAATCATATAGGGAATAGCCAGACATTCTAGGGAGCAATCCATTTCCAGAGTGCTATGATACGCTAGAATAGAGTCTAATGTAACTAAACTGTTGCACTCTAAGGCCTTAGATTGGATGATTTTTCCCCTCGGCTTACTCACGCAAAGCCAACAAATAATTAAAAAGGCTCATAGCTGTGTGCACTAAGGCACAAGGATAACGCAGGCTGTAAGATTTCAAGCGTGCGCTTTCGAACTGCAACGAAAGCTCCTTGACCTGTGACAAGCTAGTTAGACAGCTTGACGACGTATTCTGTGCAATTTGTTCGTGCAACTTCTCCGCAACCCGAAAATATGGCATCAAACGAATTGAGGGTCAATTTACCACCGTAAAAGGATTATGAAGCTGACGTTTCGAGTCGCAAAGCGAATGTTATTCTCCCTGACGAAGGGTTACTTCGCTCCACCAGCGAATTGCACTCGCTCTCATAAAGAACTAACTCACGAACAGTCAGCGTCGTAATCGATATCATTTTACCCTTATAGACCTGAGAGCGATTTCACAATACCCCGTCACCTCATTTGGTACATATTGTCTTTATTCATGCGTTAATAACTGCGGTGTGTTGGTTTTGGTTTTGCGTCTCATTGGTTGAAAAACTGGC
>BLFN01000057.1:5212485-5214985 GCA_014634225.1 Acropora yongei | reverse complement strand
ACTTGTAAAATACATACAGCACGTGCAGCATGATTATTTTCGCACAAACCAAATAATAATGAAGTAAAAAAATAACAATAACGTTGCCGTATATGAAGCAGATGTCTCAGTTTTTCTTTGTTCCTGTCCTGTGTATGCTTTTTAACAAGCCTTGCAAGCTTTTGGTTAGGCATTGTGCGCATTATAGATATTGCACATTCTCGATAGTCTCTGATACGCAAACAGCATGTGTAGTGTTGCCGTGCATCAAGCTTACCAAGGCAATTAAAGAGACACCGAGCTAAACATTCAGCGATGAAGCGTTTCGATTGGAACTCGTTGCAAACCTCATTGATTGATTCTGTTCATCCACGTGATTTTAATTTTTATCTTTCTATTCATAGAGTGCTTAGTAGACGATTGATGAGACACAAGTGAAGTTCATTGGTGGAAATCTTGGAAAGTGATGCGTCTGAGAATAATTACATGGATCACTTTTTCAAATAAAACATTTTGTGGAAAATTCGTCTAATGACCGGAGAGAAGGGAAAAGATCATAGCGAGACAGCGAAAGAAAACTTCGTCGTTAATTCATTCTTATTCTTATCATTGGTACCTGTCTATATGACTTGGAGCGGACGCCTTTAAATATCGACTGCGAAGTGAGAAATACGACAAAAATTGAAAAACGACATTTTGCACTTGCTGTACCTTGGTCGCATAAAGCCTGAATTACGTTTTTTTTTTTTTGAATAGTCCTTTCGAAAATATATATGATTACCCTAATTCGAAATCAGGGAATTTCTAAGCTACTAGATGTTGTTAAAGGCGGTATTTTGCATGGATAACAACTAGGATACTAGAGCTGAGTCGATCCATAATAAATGGGTTAAAATCGCGTATATGGCTTTCCTATTTTTTCAGCCTAGCAAAGTTGAGTTAAAACTCCGCCGATGTTTGAAATTTTGCCTTGGTCCTCCCTTTGCAACTAGTCGAAAATCGGCCATTTCAGCGACTTTTCGAATTACACCCAACTTTTCTTGGTGTTTGAAAATTATGTGATCAGTTAATGCCTGGGTCTTTTCCTTCCCGCTTTCTCCTCAGTGTAGAAAAGCCCTAGGAACTACAATAGGTTGCACTCGACGATGATTTAAGTGGAACTTTGAAGTTCAACAACAAAATGGGCCATTTTTGGTCAATTTGCCTTCTATAACGTTAGTGAAATGGCGAAGAAAGGCCATTCTAGCACTTTTTTGAATCTCATTTCACGCACATACGTCCTTTCTCACAAACGGACCCACAATATAGTTTATAAGGATTCATCCAGAATACTAAAAACAAAACAGTATTTTAATCAAGGAATCCATTCCTTTGTTTTACTGATAGATCAGATGTCTTTGTTTCGAAGATCGATCTTTCTTTTCTTTGCAAATCAGTGAACCATATTATTGCTATCGTGCACAGAATGCCACGGCTTGTCTATTCAATCTTGTCCAATTCTGTTGAAACTACCTGATATGGAAGGTATAAAAGTCGGAAGCCTCTAAGTTTCTGCTATCTCCAAGGTCATGTGTGGGTCAAAAGCAACTTTTTTTTAAATTTCCTTTCCTTGTTCCCAGCGGTACGATTAACGCCATATAGCTATATATAGTTAACCGCAATTTCTTCGCAAGGTTACTACTGCGTAAAATCTCATCGATTGAGAAAAAGATAAACAATACATTTTTTTTCTTCGCAGGGTTTGAAACATGAACCCTTAGTTGCTTTCCGAAGCTGTTTCTAGTAAGTGAGTTAAAATACAAGGCAAAGAAAAATAGCGTATATATTTGAACATGGGCCCTGTTTCGAAACTACCGTTAAAACTTAAATAGTGCAGTTTTTACACGCAGTCCATTGCTTCTATTTTTCAAACAAGGTAAGTCTGCTCATTTTACTGATGACTCGCCGCCTAATTCTGCGCGAATCACAACATTTTGTTCAACTTTTTGATTTGCGCAGTACTTCAAGCTTGACTGCTGTTTAAGCCTATCTACTTTTAACAGCCTCTGTTCGATTTGCATTTGAAAGAAAGAACACTAATACGCACCGAATATTTCTATGCTGTTTTAATTATTTAAAACTTTATGTCAACTGGCGGAATATTTTTAAAGCCTTAAAACAGGCAATTTTGGGTCCTAAACACTCGAAAACTTGAGCCCAACGTCTCAGTAAAGTTTTACTTGGCAAAAGGTTTTGACCAAAGCCGAATTTTCTGGAAGGGTTTAATTAATGGTAACCGTCTATTCTTCAGTCACCATGGCAAATGAAATCTCATGCAGAGTTAAGAAACGGTAGCGTGCATTTATCCTGCCATGTGAACTCTTTTGAAGTTATAAAGTCGGGCAACAAACAGATCACAGGACACTATATAAGGCGAGGAAATAAATACAGTAAGACTTCATTTCAGTCGTGGCCATGCATGGAAAGCTATTCTTTAGATAAGACTGAAGTTTTTCCAGTTTTCTCTAGATCTCCATCAGCA
>BLFN01000057.1:5197485-5199985 GCA_014634225.1 Acropora yongei | reverse complement strand
TGACCGCTTTGTGAAACTTTCATTTTTAAGGTTCTGACGACGACGCGAGCCCTTAGCATAAATATTTCATTCTCTCCCTTTACATAAAAACCACTCGAGTCAAGCAGGCGAAACTACACTTCGCCTATATATTTTGTGCAACGTGACTAACATTAATAATCGCAAAACACTTAACCTAGCGCAAAGTTCAATTTCGTTACGGCACCCGTCGTAGCTTCTGAAACTCCGGAATGGTCTTGACCAAACGCGTCGCTCTGGTACATCTACTAGGTTATAAATGAAATAGATATTTTATTAAGAGTAGACTTACAAACCTTTTAGGTATGAACGCAAGCTCATTGCCAGCAAACAGCGTCTCATCTATTGAAAGTTATCCACTTGGTACCTTCACACCGCAGTTCACAGTCACCACAAGCCAATCATTGTCGAATGCGAATGTCTTGTCACTGATTAGAGTTCCAGACTCAGCCTCTCAAGCGAATCTTACTTCTATATCAAGAAAAATAATGGCGTATGGGACAGGATATTCTTCATTTTCGGGGGTCAAGACTGCCACGTTCACACAAGAGATTAATGCAAGCCTCTCAAAACATCTACGGTCGAAGAGTATTAGTCAGATATCAAATAGTGACGAAAAGTCCAGTTTCTCCGCTTTAACAAAAGCGCTTTTAGCATCTGAAAAAGGAACTCCAACCTACACTTTTGCTAGTGATCTGTCAATGACAAGTGAGGTGGGGGCAATAGTTTCAACATATAGAACGTTTTCTATTGAGGCGACAACATTTTCTACAAGGTATGCGTATCCTGAAGGAAGAAGCACAGAGGAACTGACTCCTTTGAATTTTAATACGACTACAAGGGAGAGAAAGAGTATTACTCTACAGAATGAAGGAAATCTTTCAACAACAGCATCGATCAAGACAGAAGAAAGGACAGTAATAACAACTACAACGTTGGGACATTTTGTGGCTAGTTTAATTGATATTCGTAAGACCATAACATTGTCCAACGCTTACAATATCTCGATGAGAATTTCACTAAACCAGGACGGTTTCTTTCCAACTGCAATTCGCGAAAAAACGTCGATGGTTAACAGGAAATCTGCTGAACCATCCACGTCTCCAAACAGATTTGTGTCCAGCCGTTACTCTGCTCGTCGCACAACGGAAAGTGAATATCTGTTTTACATTTCATCAACAGGTGTTTCTGCAGCTATTAAAGCGAGCACACCAAGTGTTCTTCAAAATACTCTGACCATTAGTGTATTAACACCAGAAGCAATTAAGAGAAAAAATGAAACTTCAATCACATCTCTGCTGGAGAAGGCATCTAACTTGGTATCTACCTCAATGAAACGAAGAAGTGATTCCACTAACTCGCCATCAAAGATAATGGGTTCGCAAGTCGCGTCAGAAACACAAGAACAATTAACTTCAAATGTGGACAATTCCAGATCGGCGCAATTTTATTCCACGACCCCGTGGTCTGACAAAACCACACCAACTGAATCTACATTGACAAAAAGGTCTACTTTCACAGTAAGTTCGTCCAAGCCCCAGCTTGTTTCTTCAAAAATAACAATGACTGAAAGGATTAATGTATCAAACGCAGCAACAAAATCCATGTTGAGTGATCATAAAGGCGCCGTCGCGAGTACTAAAATCAGTACTCTTTCAACATCACCAGTAGTCACTAGTCAATCAAATGAACCTTCGGAAAGGTTGTCAGGGTTTAGCTTCATTTCACCTTCCAGCATGATATTGAGTTCAACTCTTCACACTCAGTTTACAGAGCCAGTTGTCGTGGTTACTTCTTACATCCTGTCAACTCCCACCAAAGGAAATTACCCTTACATGACCAAAGGAAAAAGATCGCTTCAATCAAAACATTCCATGATAATGACCAAAACTTCAGGGCAATCCGATTCTTCCAAGATATCACATGCGTTTCCGTCCCTTGTACTGATTCCCAGCATTTCTCTCGATGCTTTGTCATCTACAATGCTGTTGTCGTCGACAGGTGCTTCAACAGACATTTCGAGACCACCATCCAGCAACCCGATCAAGTTTCAAGGAATGCTGATACTCCAAATGCCCTGGAATCCACAATACCAAAGCCCATTTTCACCAGAATTTCGAGTCTTGGCGAATAAAATTAAAACGGAACTTACAAAAGCATTCAGATCCCTTGAAGACTTTTTATCGGTCCAAGTTCAACGCTTTTGGAAGGGCAGTGTTGGTGTTGATTTTCTCCTCCTTATGAGACAGAGTTCACAGATCGACCAGTGTACAATTCAGAGGACGCTGATGAACGCAAATAGCACGGCTCTGTTAGACCTGCCTCTAACATTTTTTCAAATCACTAAGATAGAAGTCTCGACAACCACCTCGAATTCTGACAGAAAATCCCTCGAGCGCTGGGAGATTACTCTCATTGTTTCGGCAATCTTAGTGTTCTTCTTATTGCTAATAATCTGCGTGATGGTGGTAAGTGTATCGTG
>BLFN01000057.1:5182485-5184985 GCA_014634225.1 Acropora yongei | reverse complement strand
GACACCTGACCCAAGAGATTCTTTCACTGAAAAATACTGCATCATGTTCCAGTTACAGACAAAAAATAAGAAAAATAGGTTAAAATAAGATGGCTCACTGGAAAATGGGAAAATTAAGTGAAATAATAAAACATGATAAAGTTATTATTTTATGGGCATCATTATAATATTGAAATCTAATCTATTTCAATGTGATAGTTTTGAAATAGTGGCCTAACTGGCAGAAGGGGAAATTCAAGATAGATGCATTTAGCAACTACCATCAACATAACTTTAAAACAAGACAACTGAAGTGACTATGGTCCTCAACATGGTGATCCTTAGCATGGTGATTGCAAAAAAAAATGATAAGACAATAATTGCTATTTGAAGAAAAAATTTAAACAAGCCTCCTCTAAGGATTTAAAGTGTATGACATGACTTTCCACTTTCAAAAGTAAGGACAAAAGAAAAGTAAAACTGACTTCCAAATGAGTGCCATGAATCTTCCCTAAAGCATAAAATTGTCAAACTGTTCCTTCATTTCTGTCACAGTTCAGAGCTAAGAGCCTCCCCGTGAAGCCAGTAAAATTGGCATTTTTTATGCTTGGTTTTCAAAATCATGGCTATAACATTTGAAAAGTTCTGGTGATTTACGCTTTTTGAGCAAGTTTAAGGCCACTGTCATGCTTTTATGCTGTACATTTGCTGTATCATGAAATTAATAATTATTAAAACTTCACAATGTCAGCTTGGGGTCCGGTTAGGGGGTTGCGTTACTCCTATTCTGTGACAATTCGCTAGAATAAGTGGAATTTGCAAGCACATCATACATTTTCATTCGAGGATTCCAAGGGCCTTTTCATAGTCTTTCTTGATTTTTACATCAAAAAAAAAAAAAAAGGAGGAACAAATTAATGTTTTTTTTGCACTTCTATAACACCTTTTAATGTTTATCAAATGGCAAAGATGGTATTAATTTTGTGTTGTTACACAGGTTTGAATTGAGTTGTTTTCTCTTTTCCAAAAAAAGGAACAAAAACGTCGCAGCAACCAAACTCACAAAAGGAAAAAACAACAACAACAGCAACAAAAACCAGGACAAAAAAGTTCCACACTACATTGTGCCATTACGCTTTATTACACAATTTCATAAAATTCAAGCTGTGCAAGAGTGCGTGCGTGGCAATCATGCATTACGTAACGTCTTCTAAACAAATCCCTTTTGCATCTGTACATCCCCAGTAATGTTTCCCTCCACCGTAGGGAAATGTCTCAACATTGGGTTTTCCCTTTCATCAGGAAGTAGAAAAATCAAGAAGAGGCACGTATATGAAAAGGCCCTCACAATTATTCCACAGAAAGTTTACATAAGGCGCTAATGCCATTTCCACCAATTCTTATAAATAAACTGTTTGAGAAAAGGTGTACTGTCTAATTTAAATGTTGCATTTGACAAAATTTCAGTCCTCTCGAATCAAGGAAATAATTCAAGTTGATTGACAGGCCGCATGTAGTCGTACCGCATTTAATTATCTAGTTCGAGTTGAAACTAGACTGTCGATGAAAGCGTCGCGCAACGCTTGGAGCTTTCCTCGCGTTGCATATGTTCCGAGTCTCGCACGACACAAGTATTTTCGACCGCTCTCTTATTTTCCGCCGAAATTAGAGACTGTTCGCAGTCTGCAATGATCCTGAATTAAAAGAAAGAAATTTAGGATTTGTGGGTGGCATATGAATAAAGTTCGTTTATGCTATTGATTCTGCGCTTGCAAAATGAGGTGTTCAATATAAATGACGAACTTCAGTAATTATGAAAACACTTAATTTCTGCCAAATTTAATCGACTTTAAACGACGCGTACATTATTCAATGCAGATTTGCGATTCGCTCAACGCACAATGCGACGTTAAAAGCGCGCCTAAAATAGCTCGAATCGACCCTGAACTTGTAAACTTGTAAAGTTAATCACACGGGACGTCGAAAGATAACGCAGGAAAGGTATTTTACGGAAGTGACTTCGTTTTCGCTGTTTTGAATTCAAAACATCACTTACTTGCTTAGAGTGACTGAAATACCAGATAAAGAGAATTCAGTTTGAAGTCGAAAAGTAAAAAGATGTTAAAATTATAGCGACCAACAAAGGCTACAAAAGCCTACTATATGAATGGACAACATTCAGAATGTTGCGACCGCAAAAAAAATAAATCTTTAAACAACAGGTACCAGTTTAAACTTCAAATTCCCTCAAAATTGGCAACATTTATTAATATTTAACAACCACATCACAGCCTTTCCAGTATTCTGCAAACACACCGTAACTTTTACGACGAAAATCTGAATAAATTTTCCATTTCATACTTATCTTTCGTAGCTCAGCAGATATGCAGGGAATTTTTAATCATTTCCGTGTTAGAGAATTCTAAATTGGACCCCAATTGGACTAGAATATGGCGTATGATAAAAGCACATAGGCTAGAGAAATACTTAAAAAACATTCAGACCCTTTTATGATCCTGAT
>BLFN01000057.1:5105499-5110499 GCA_014634225.1 Acropora yongei | reverse complement strand
TGGAGTACTTACGACGTTAATTTAATTTAGTAAAATCAGAGTTCAAAGTAACAATCGCGATTTCAAGATGAAAGTGACTGAATGATGTTACATTACGCCATAACAAACTTGTCCTTCAACACGATCCCTCTTGATAACTCAACAGTTCGATTTTTAGAAGTCAAGAACTATTGAAAGACGTACTTTATGTGACAACCAACTACAAAGCTTTCATTATCTAATGAGCACATTTCCTAAAACATTCACAGCCTGGCATATTTGATTTAAGTCAAGTCAAGTCAAGTGAGACTGGGATTTGATGTTCGCTTTCCTTCAATGAGCAATTCTTCTCACGTCCGTCAAAACCCTCTCGGCAATCTGTTTGGGAACTGTTTGAATCACGACTTAGCCTGAGCTAATAACACAAAAACGATGATTATAATTGTGAACCTGGCGTTTATGAAAGTACACTTTGGCGCTTGGTTTATCCTTGAGCTCAAAATGCGTCGGCAGACAAGAACCTAGATTTCAAAGATCATTGGAAATGATAAATGACAGAATTGTGCTGAAAACTAATGTGTTATCATATTCACCAAGATGAAACGCAGCTACTTGCTGTAATAAGCAGATAAAGCTCAAATACTTTAACTCCAAGCACGTAGAGTCCCACCACTTCAAGGATTTTCACCCAGAAGGCAATACAGAAAGTCACGACATACAATGTACATGGAAGTCAAATATATGAAGATATAAAAAAACAAAAAAACAAAACAAAAAAGAAAAGCAAAACAAAAATATATGTATATATAATTACACATATTTATGCCTTAGAGAAGCGTTCTAACTTCGGTGATCACGTCAACCTTGAACGAGACCGGTATCTTTGAGAAATCGGAACAACGTTGTCCTTACTCTGTTTCGTTAAAATCAAAGGCATATCTATCCGTCCACGCTAGGAAATATTTCCGGCGCCATATTGGATGATAGCATATTAGTATCTGCATAAACTGAGGATCTTACGTAAAGAACTACAAAAAGTTTCGTCATCAATTAAAAGAAGGACGTTTACATGTGATGTTATATACACAACATACAATGACAGTCCCACCCTTATAACTTCAGGAAAGAGATAAGTGAATTAGTTGCAAGGGATATCAATAAACATCACCTTCTTGCCTATTACAATAATGAAACAATCTCTTTATCAAATGAACGACGTTAAAGGATGACAAAGAAAGATGGACAGAAAAATTATCTGGTAAACACCGCCCGATGAGTTTGCTGTTTGAGATGAAATATGAAAAGGACTTGGCTCACGTAACAAAGCCTCGTGCCCACTATCAGAAAACTCAAACAAGAACGACTCCAAAATCTACAAGAGCCGACGTCGTTTAAATCTAACTTCGCATTATTCCAATGAGAATCACACAGACATTCCGCTAAATCGTTCGTCAATGGAAAGAGTATGTATCGGAAAGAAAGTTTGAAGTAATCATACGGATACATAATTAAATTTGCTCAGCAGTCATTTCTCGTTGTTGTCTGACGAGAACGCTGGGCAAGGACATGTTCAAAAATAATTGCAGATGTATCCATTGGTTTTCTTAATCAAGTCTACTGTTTCCACCCTTCTCGCTAAGACTAAAACTGATTACTTCAGATAATGTATCCTCCTTTCGTTTGGACCTAATGGTTGACGGATTTGAAGTGATATATGAAATATTTCATATAATGAACTGCGGTTGACGGATTATTATGAAGCTGAATGTAACCAAACGGAAGTCTAGCTCTACAAAACTGTTACGTGCTTTTCGGGAAAAAAAAGGGTTAACTCACAAACTAAAACCAAAGACTAGTAATGTTTCAGTGTCCAACATGTTAATTTTGAAAATTTAGGTCACGCTAGACAATATAGAATGATCAACAGCCTATTCCACTGCAAAGGAACCATGAAATTCGGAGAAATATGCAAAGACAAGCTATCAAAGATGAACATTAAACGCATTGCCGAGTTAAATCGATCTTAAATTGGGAAGCATTTTCAACCCACGGTAAAGGGAACCACGACGGCTTGACTTAAAAGAGCGGCACAATTCTGATCTGTTTTTGTATAAGCAGACAAATGGTGGTGAAAGTCCATTTTTTTATTCCAGTTTAAGAGTCAAAACTGAATTATCACAGCCTGAGCTCATTTTGCAGACCGTGTTTTTTCAGCTTAGAAACCTTTCCGACACACACACATACACTAAAAGCCAAATAATCATCTTTTTTTTTTCATTATTCACAAGAAGAACGCTTTCACGAAAATTCGTGATTCAACACAACTTACTCTTGTTTTTCCACTTTCAAATCTTTTAACTTTTCGTCATATAAATCTTTCAGCAGGAAACTTTCTGTTTTGATCGAAATAGCTGCAGAAAGACCACAGTCAATTTCTCTTCGGACTACGCTTGGTGAAAAGCAAGTTCAGTCGATCAAAATAATGTGCTTTTGAAACCTGCAGCTCCGATTTGATAGCGTTCATTACCACACCCAACAATCAGGACATTCATGTGATAACAAGAGTGCACGTTGTTCATATGCATGAACAATGTACAACCGGCGGTGAATCGTAAACAATTCGTTACTATCGCGCCAATTTTACTTAATTAAAGGACGAGGCAATGAATACAAATCAAAGGAAAACGAAGACAGACATCAAATTAAGTATAATTTTCGTGCCACCTTTTTCGCACATCCACCTCACGATTTACAGTAATACATGTCATGTCATGTCAGTTCTTAATCTTCTTAAGCTTTCAATTATGATTTGATCTTCTTATTTAGTTTATAATTCCAGATTTATTTCACCGACTAACCTTCCTTGACCTAAGGCTCGACGCCAAGAACAAAAGAGCATACCATACAACCAACAATTTCAGCATTGTTTTCTAGCTTGATGAGGGTACCCAGATCACTTCATCTAGTTTGTCTGAAAGTATTTCTGGCTGCATTGTTTTTCAAAAAAATGCCTTCCGAAAAAAGCATCAACAACAACAACAACAAAATTAATGGCAAACTAAACAGAGCTCAAAAACTACCAAATGTTCCAAGCGTTCTCAAACACTTTAACCAAAATTTGCTTCGACCCTCTGGGCTGCGAAACTTATGAAAATTCAAGCACATTCGACTAAACCTTTAACGAAGTTGGTGCTACATTAAATGAAATTACGTCATTCGAACTGGGAAGTCTTTTAAGACAAAATTATGTGGCCTTTCCCACGAGGTTAGAGGGAAAAAAGGGGTCTCAGGCCGAAAGTGGATTTTCTTAATATTAATTTAAAAATTTTCTTTCCGGTTTTATGCACTTCTAAGGGGCTTTAGTCTGGCTGAACGTAAACTATTACAGCAATCGTGTTATTCTCTTTAACAAGCTAAAACATAAATTAAATCAGTTATCCTGAGGCGTGGTGGTTGTCAAACTTTTAGTCTCATCTCAAAAGAAAACATCCTTTACGATAAAATGAAATGTCAGAGGTATATAAATTGACTTTGTTTCTCACTTTTTACCAATAATCGGTTTCACACTCGAAAGATTAATACAATGCCTTTGCTACTCCAAATTTCCCAAACTGCAGCAAAATGAATGACAAAGGCAACGTTCAACTAAGACCAGTGGAATAGTAATTATGGCGATAAAAATACGGTAAAAAAGATTTTACTTAACAAAATTTTTTCTTCGTCAAAAAATAACATAGCACTAAAAATCGTTCCTTTTTGATAATTCGTCTCTCGACTTAGGAGTGTTACACGACTTAAGAATAATGATCTATTTATAACAATAATAAAATGTTATTTCATAGATATCTCACTTTGGGAAATAAAACGTTTTTGGAGTTGATGTTGTCGTTATTATTATTACTCTTTTCAGTTTTTAATAAAAGCAGGGAAAAACGATGCATAAAAAAAAAAAAAAAAAACAATGGATAGAATGGTGCTTAGATATATTTTCACCAGAAAATTGATTATTGTAGCCCAACTGAGACGTTAACTATTAAAAAACGACAACCTCTAAAAGTAGAAAGCTTGAAGTTTTAGGTAACTAACAGAGTGACGTTAATCAGCGATGTGATATCAAGGCAAACCATTTAGGAATATTGATAAATCTTTTACTCCGCTGAGTTGTTTGGTTGGATTGCCCTGCTTTTTCTAAACCACAATGGGAAGTAGGATTTCAAACGACACAATCTAAATATGTGCACTGATGGTTAAGTTTAAATTGGCTAAGACCAAAAAGTTCACGCACAGAATATCCCGGTAAACAAACAAAAGAATTCAGGAGTCGCTCTAATGCTGGTGACAAATTTGACGCAGATCTATGTGCAAATCCTCAACTTAAGTTCAGAAAAACAGAAGTCTTCCTTGCGCTTGTAGAAACACAAAAAATTACCACAGAAACCAGGAACCTTAGGATCAACATATTTCTTAGCATTTGCGTACGTTACTGGCTTGAATACCATCACTAGAAAGAAAAAAATGAGCACCTATAGATTCATCTCTCACAACTATCTCTGTAAGTATTCACAGGCTGTATGTAAGATGGGTATGGGCTTGAGCCTTCTTTCGGATTGGAATTATTCTTATCATTTGTTTGAATTCTTTATTATTATATAAGGGCTTTGTGGAATAAAAACACAATAGCTCCTCTAACTGAAAGGTCACTTTCATATTTCAAAAGGATGATGTCGAAAGGTTGTCACTGAAAAAAAAAAACACAAAACAAAAAACAAAAAACAAAAACAAAAAAAAACCAGTCATTTTTTCTAGTTCGTTTTTTTGTTTAATAAAAAGTTTTGCTTTGCCTTCTTCCCCTAGGAAAAAGTGTCCTTCCGTGGAAAGAGGAAGAGATGAGAGATCCGTTTCTCGAACGTCCCGGAACGTTTTGGGTGACAAATCCCTCTGCATCTTCAATAAGAACACGTTTTAAGTTTTGAAACTTGGCAGTTATTTTACCATTCCTGCTATCTAAAATACATAAATAG
>BLFN01000057.1:4996015-4998515 GCA_014634225.1 Acropora yongei | reverse complement strand
TCATTTTGGAAGATAAAATTGCCAGCAATAATTATTTTGAACAATTGAAGGACCTTTTTGAAATTTATAGAGTTAGTAGTGATTCAAATGCTTCAAGAGAAGAATTAGTTGATCTGAAAGCCTATCCTCACATTAAAACTGTGATAGTTTTAAAGAAGTGGATTTCCAGAGAAACTTTTGTGACAATTTTAGAATTTATCTACACTGGGTTGGCAGGAATTTCAAAAGATACAGAACAAGAAGAACTCAAGCAACTGTTATTTGCTGCAGAGAAACTACAAATTCATTCACTTGTAGAAATTTGAAAGTATTTTTCAAAACTTACAGAGCCAAAAGAGGCTTGTTGTAGTCATGAGAAAATGCAACAACAGAATAATTCAGAAAACCAGCGGCAACCACCAAGCGCACCAATGCACACTGTTCAACAGGGTTTCTTTTTGGACAAAGAGGAATCAGTGTTTTCAGATGTGACATTCCTTGTTGAAGAGAAACTGGCTTATGCGCACAAGGCTGTTCTGGTTGCAAGGTCACCTGTCTTTGCTGCAATCTTGTCTGACAATTTTAGAGAGAGATTTTGTAACCAGGTATTTTCTCCAGTTTAGTTTATAATTTCATGTCTTGGACTTCAGGAGCTATGCAGTGCCTTTTAGGTGCTGAACATTACACTGTGCAATTTTATGTGCAAGTTGTCATGCTTGTGAGACAAGTTGCAGGAAACACTGCCTAATGTAGTGCACCTGATGCAGCAGCTCAAGACATTGCAAGACAAGTTGCAGAAACCATTGCAGAAAGTATAACTTGGTCCCACTTTCTGCAATGATTTCAACTGACTTTCATTAAGTTGCAAGACAAGTTGCATGAAAAATTGCACCATGCAACAGAGCCTTTAGGAGTAGGTGTACATGAACCTCAGTTGGTTAGTGACAGTGACTGTAAGAGATATTTATCGCAGAAGTGCACAAAGCTACTTATACTCTCTTACACTCCATCCAATGCCAGCTTATAAAACTGGTTTGTGGGCACTCCACTGAAGTAATTTTAAAGTAGCCAAAAAATTGAAATGATCTCAACAGATTAGAAAGGAACTTCAGCTGGCAGGAAGCAGACCAATTGACTTTCGTACAGGCACAGCCAAATGAGTTGAACCAAGGGCTCCCTGGAACAAACCAGACTTGTGATCAGAGTGAGGCTTGAACTCACGATCACTGGATTTGAATACCTTACAGAGAGTGAGAGGTTCCAAATATTGCAACATCTGCTTCAACTGTCCTCTAATCTGTGTTGCTGCCAGCTACATAAAATCTCCAAGACACACACTGGTGTTAAGTGAAATAATGGCTACGTTTTAATTTACAAATGAGGACAGCATGTTCTTTGGAGTTAACTTTCATTTCATTGACTGTGCACTCCACCTAGCTTGAGTTCTGTCACTTTCTTTTGCCTGCCTTCCAGTAGCAGTGACTGGTGATTGAATTGTGGCCTTCCCTCTGTCCCTTTGCACCTCCCATTTTTCCCATTCCCCTTTTTCTTACAACCATTCTTTCCCTCTCCATCCATGATTTTCCTTTCACTGTCTCTGTGAGTGCGGAATGCCTTTTCTCCGTGCCTCATATATGGCTGACCCTTATTGACAACCAACTGGAAAAAACATTTACATTCTCTTGCCGTTTTCTCTCAGGTACATTTAGAAGGAATTGATTGTATAAGTTTCTTAGCCGTGTTGGAGTATTTGTACACAGACGCCTGCCCTTCACTACAGAGAATTTCAATGGAAAATGTGCTCATCTTAGCAGATCAGCTATTGCTCTCGCGTTTGGTACAGATCTGTGAACATCTCTTGCACAAAAGTCTGCAGCAAGTTGTACCCGCATCTTCAATTTTAAATGCGCTGGCTTTCTCAAAGGTACGTTTTTCATTACTTTTGGTGTGCCATACAAAACACGATTTGGGGGAGCATTGCCACGTTTCCAGCTTGGTTTAATGGTTAAGACTCATTTTAACGCATATGACCTCATATGGAAACTAATAATTGTGCCGGCCACGTTATAAAATTGAACAGAACTTTGAATAAGATTTGGCTTCAATTTTGAAGCATCCAGGGTGAAATTTAATAAAACATGATTATTCCATTCATGCTTGTGGAGTATGAGATTGCAAAATCGATATCACTATATCAAAGTGCACTCTCATCGAAGAATGATTATTCCATAAGGCCACCCCAATAAAAATGTTTCTTTGCCTATCGCCCCGTCTCTTATGTGGGTGGGTCGGTTGGTAGGGGGGGAAAAAAAAAGAGAGCGAGAATGAACACCCAAAGGGGTCTGGGTTGCAGAGAAGGCCGGGCTGCTAAACAAGAAAGCCTGGTTATTAAATCCAAGGTTTACTCTGTTAGATATAATTATTATAATCGGATGGTAAGAGCACGACTATCAAAACAGTCAAATCACATCATACCAATTGTTAATAAAACAAGATCGTGTGCTTGTTAATTAAAGTATTT
>BLFN01000057.1:4953074-4955574 GCA_014634225.1 Acropora yongei | reverse complement strand
TTGTACCTGAAGTTTTTTCAAGTATCAGTACTAACATTTGCATTATTATAAATTTAATTGAATCCATTCTCTCGTGAAAAATTTTCCTTGACAAGCCTTTCATTGTTCAGTGGTTGTTTTCGATGCAAGGTGATGACTAATGATTGTTGTTCTTCGTGGAGACTAACTTCAACAATACGCAGATGTTTAAACAAACCTTTTAAGAGCAGCTTGACTAAAAGAACAGTTTTTTCCTTTTTTACTCTCTTGCCTGTGACATGTTCTTGCAAGGTCGAAGTTGTACGGATGTGGTTGTTTAGATTTTGTTATTTAACAGAGGAAAATGGAAGAAACTTAACCGAACAACTCCTATCGCAAATCATCAGCTTGAAGTCTTGAATTGCTGGGGAATAAATTCTATTGAGGCCTTGAGCTGCTTCTTAAAAACTTTAACCAATCTTGGATCAAAGTTGTTACCGCAGCTCAAGGTCTTACTTGAATCTATTCTTCAATATATCACAATGCTGGTACATTGGAACAGCAGATGTCTAAAAATTACCACATTACTATATGCTACAATTATTGTGAATGCTATCAATGCTTTCTGTGCACACTGATAGGAGAGCTTAAGGAAGTGGTGGTTTTGAGCCATGAACAGAAACTAGAAGTGAACATTTCTCATGCCAGGACAGAGGTTTCCCCAAGATTTTCAAACTTATCACCGCTACTAGTGAAAAGATACTGAACAACATAAATGTGGCAGTGTGAAGACAAGTTAAATAATTTATTGGAAAACAGCTCATGTTCAGTTGTCATCCATGCCATGGTGTGCATAAACTCCTTATTGCCCAACTCAGAGGGATTCCTCCAAGTAATATGGTATCCACCTCCAAGAAAGTGAAGAGAAATGAAGCAGCTCCTAGCAGTATTTGTGCTATGTGAGTTCTTGGTCAGTTATTCAGCTCATGTGGAGCATCGTAGGATAACACCCTTATCGTTCAGTTAATAATCATTATAATTTATTGGTACAGTAATAGTTATTGTTATTGTCACTGATTGAGAAGAAAAAAAATAAAAAAATCAAAATACTCAGAAGACAACAGATTTCTTAAGTGTATTTTTCAAAGAAAAATTGCATTCAGCTGGTAAACCCTCATCTCTTCTCCCTTGTTATGCAGAACTGAGCCTCAACCTGAAATTTAAAAAAAAAGGGTAACTAAGGTTTTCATTGCCAGCACAAGCTTATTTGCAGGCTTGGTTAGGATTTAGTGGTTTGGTGACTGGTTACATAAGAAAGTCAGCAAGCCCCCAATAGTTTGACCATGCGCCATTTCAATGGGACACCTGCTTGCAGGCTACGCCAGCAAATGTACAGATAACCATCTCAAGACGCAGGCAGGGTTGGCTGTGACATTCATAGCTGGGTTGGTATGCTGCTGTGCCAAGTTACCATGAATTCCGCCTGTTAACCTGGGGTGGGATGGAGATCATGGAGTGGAGACGCTTCTGCACACCCAGTTCCTTCAGTTCTTCAAACACACATATGTAGGTTACGGGTCCCCAGTATGATCACTAAAAACGATTCATTTTTATTCAACTTTTGTTCTCCCACGACAAAAGCATGAGAGAAAAAAGGGCTTAAGATTCTTTAAGTTGTAATAAAGATTCGATGATACCACAGTACAAGTGTGTTGCAGCAATTTTCTATTCGGAATTTCCCTTGATTCTTGTTTCCTCTAACAATACAAAGCAATTGCAGAGGGACGGGTGCTAAGTTAACGCTTTCAGTTCTCATTGACAAAATTACTGATGCATCAAATAGACGACAAGGTGACTTAATGAATAAAATGAGTTGTGAAAGAAAATGCTTGTTGCTTCTTGCATGCATGGCTAATGCAGTGGTATCATGAGATGTCACCCAATTTGTATAGGCATCACATGGTGTCTCCTTAAGCCTTAAAGCTTTACTAGTACTACCGGTATATGATGCACACACATGAATGTCAATCAATCACTTTATTAGTACTGTTTGCTTACGGGTTTGTTTAGAGTTTGTGTAAGGGAGAAAAAATGTGACATGTACATAACAAAATAATTTGTGATGTGTACATAACATCACATTATGATCACAGAGTACTTGATGTCAGAAACAAAAGCCACCCTCAGATGCATGTGAATAATCATACCCCAACTGCACAGGGATTTCAAACTTATAAAGAATTCAAACCTGCTTGAATTTGTGCAACATTACTCAGGGACAACGTAACCCAAATTTCCAGTATTGCCTCTTGTGCACTACCAAGCAACCTGTACTGTCCCTGTGACAAAATATACCACTGGGAAATCATCATTTATCCAGCTATAGATAAGTGGCCTTGTGTTTACTTGGTAGGCATCTTGACACACGGGCCGCACAAGGGGTGGGGCTGGGGCTTTAGTGTCCCCACTTTTTCTGATGGTAATTTTTTTTTTTTAACTTAAGTCACCCAGATCTGTCATTTATCAAAATAACTTAGCTTTA
>BLFN01000057.1:4878852-4881352 GCA_014634225.1 Acropora yongei | reverse complement strand
TGGTCAGTTTGGCTAATTGGATCTCTGATGATTGGAAAGGAGCCGAAAAAAAATCACGTGACTTGGTCGCTTTTCTTTTCCCCTGCCTTCCCTTGGTTGGGATTCATTTTTTGAATTTCGATTGGTCAACTGGATTGGCTGCTGAGATTTGGTCATTTGCCAAAATTCATTTTTTAAATGAATCGTTATTAATATCAGAATCTCTTTGTTGTTGGATCCTGACAGATCTATCTATGGGCCATCATATTTATTGCACGAATTACACAAGGAAGCCCTGAGAATGAGAGTAAACGAAGTGCATAGGGCCGAACTGACTACGTGAATGAGAAAACAAGACTCAGGAATTTGCCTGGTTCGAAGGACCTATTTGAAGCTCTTAAGTAAACTACCATCGATGTATCACCAATATAAGTAAGATTTAGCGTCACAGCTTCTCATTTGCTTAATCGAGAAGATTTCGAGATTGTTCCATTCTGTTTATGTGTTACAATTCTGGGAAAGTATGCACGCTACTTCTTTTTGGTCGTTACCACCTTGAAACAGATAAAGGGAATGAAAGTTTTGTTTCCAGAACACGCTGTCGTCTCAACTTGAGTTGTTTTGCTGAAGATCAGGGACGAAAATTACGGTTTCGCTTACTGTGAGATCACTGTTATTTGCTTCTGTTGTCGTTTCTAAGACGTTAATGGACGAATGATATATGAAATGAATCATATGTTGAACTACGGATATGACTGAAATCAAGTGACGCTAGGATCCTCGCAGTTTTGAAAGTAATTTTAGCAATCGCTTAGAGTAGCGTGAAAAATTCGGAGCTTCATATCCGCAGTTCAATATATGATTCATTTCATATATCAATGGGTCTATTGATTCATTCATCATGGGTACAATTGAACCTACAAATTACCAGGTTCCATGCACCATCTATCACTTCATAGCTCAGCTGGTCAGAGCGCTGCACCGGCATCGCGAGGTCACGGGTTCAGACCTCATTGAAGCCCGTAAAAGGTTCAGTTGCTAAAGAAATTGTCGTTCCGTGTCGGTGAGGAAGTGAAATGCCAATTAGGCATGAGCCAATAAGATTACAAGATTCAAAGAGCCTGATATTTGTTGGTGTTTCTTCTGAAAGCTTATGATAAGATGGACAATGACGGTCGCTGTCATTTCGTTCTTCAGTAGCATTTTGCAAAAACCTTAACGCTACAAATAAGGCCTATAGCTACTGTAAAGCTCTGGCCTTTCGCCGATCAACGGCTAAGATAAGAAGAATATTTCGCTTAGAGCTTGTACAAGGGAAGACGTGCGAGACGTGTAGGATTGCAATGTAACATGTAAATGTTAAAACAAAGTGTTAGTGAACGAAGATTATGTTTGGGTGTAGGGACTAAAATATGCGTGATCTGAGAATTCGCTGCATTCTTCCAGAGAGCTGACAATAGGTTAGTATTTTCTAATATAGAATGCTTCAAACAAGCGTAAATTTGCGGGATTGTTCAGTTTCCTGTGTAGTAATCTTGACTGCGATGCCTTTGAAAACAATGTGTTGAAGAAAACACAGCTAAATCCGTGTCGGCAGCATATTATTTTGAGCTAAGACCTAGATTACGATTTTGTATGTTGTTTCGAGAGCTTGAGATACAGTTCAAGTTAATTATAAACCATAATACAGTTAGACTCGCTGTCTCGAGAAGCCTCTTTATCAAGTTTGCCAAGAGACATTACTCTTGAAGAAGTCTACGAGATTTTCTCGAGTCGTTTCACATCAATTCATTAATCTTGATCCTAAATTAGTAAATGAATGAAACGAACTGACACAATTTGTTTGTCTAATCATTAATTGTATCTTGAAATATTTAACAGTAAAAGTAAGCGAGAACCCATCGCTGTTTCGAGCATAGCTTTCATCAGTTGATACATTGCGATGCGCATGGCCTTATATTAGAAACTCTTAAAATGAACGTTTCTGAACCAACGACACGAAGAGCCTTTCCAATACTGTTTAACGACGCAGCCAAAGTTTCATTAAAGGAGGCAAGAAATTGCCCTAAATATTTCATAGATAATTTGAAATGCTTATATAGGAATTTTCAAGCTTGTCTGACCACAAATCTGATTGTATAAAGATGTTATATTAAACTTGTTAATTTAGGTAACCAACATAACAGAGAGACTTTTTTGATTGAGAAAAAAAAAACAAGGTCTCGTTATCTTTCTTGCATACTCAAAATCGTACGTTATCGTTGCTGCGTTAAAACATGAATTTCCGCGTAAGAGCGGACATTGGAAGATATTCGATCAAGGCATGTTCACATAGTCATTTGCCATAGTTCCTGCTTGACGATTAGCCCGCGCTTGCGTAGAAGCCAAAACGATATCATATAAGATTAGTTTTTGTATACACTTTGTATTTAGCTCACGGTTGGAAAGTTCAGAATAGAAACAGAGTATATTGACTAGACCTCCTGGAGGTGTCCAAGAAAAGTCAATATTCAGTCATTTT
>BLFN01000057.1:4856326-4861135 GCA_014634225.1 Acropora yongei | reverse complement strand
TTTTAGGAATTTCTGTGTGGGGATATGTGCCGCTAGGACTCTGGAACCCTTAGCCTATACCAGAGCTAGTTTCAGCTGGATTTTGCTACCCTATACTAGAGTAAACTCCCAAAATCACTCCTATCCTAGACAGTTAATAATATCCAGTAACGTTTTATGATAGTCATGTATCAACGCTGTTGAAGCTGAGTCATGAAAATTTAAACTTGCTGATTTCATTTGTGTATATTTTTGAGTACCAATTCCTGCTTTCCTTAGTCTAGATAAAATCTTCAATCAAGTGGTTAGTTTCGTGAAAAATGATAGCCTATTCTAGACCCAAACGCTCTGATTTATATACCCCATGCTAGAGTAAACTGTTTGAAAACCATACCCTTCACAGTAGCAGATACCTATATGCCCCATATATGGCAGTATCCCCCCCCCCCCAGACTTTATCACTCAAAAATCCTGCACATTAAACAATCAAAACAATACATACAGTTGCAAGTGGACAATTTTATAACCTGGCCATGCTCATTTTAAGTACCTGGTTTTCTTAAATGGCTAATTTATTTATGCAGACCAATCAAAGGTGTCTCTAACTTTTAAATGGGGCTTGGGAATTAGGATTAAAGTAGCCACATGTTAGTTTTATTCCTTTAGCGGGAAAAGGCTCTATTGGATGGCCCTGCTGATTCTCAAAATTTTAAATTAAATAATTATTATTTTAAGTTATCACATCATTCTATTGAACTGTACGTGCACATTGTAAATTAAGCTTATGTTTCATGTGAAACAATTTCTTGGTTACTGTTAAAGCTTTTCTTAAATCTAAATCTGGCTAAAAGCATGTTTCATAGCTGTGCAATATAAGCTGCAACAACAATATGCTGATAATATTGCCTTTTGGTAAAAAAAATGTCAGATCCTTAAATGTTACCTTTTAGCTGTTTGGCAAGCTCTATAGACATCTCTCAGTAGTCTGAGCCACAAAGTTGGTCTTTCGTTCCTGCCACTATCAACTAAACTGCTTTTATACATAATGTCTTCTGCATGTTTATCAGGAAGGTGAGCAACAATTTCAGTGACAACGTTTGAAATGTGTTCTTTGATATCATGCAATGGCTCTGTAGGCATGACTTCATGCATGCCTTAAACGACAGCAATATTAAAAACAAATAAGAGATTGGCATATATATTCGGCATGTACTAAAACCAGGAACACCGGAACACCGAAACACCCAGGAACACCGGAACACCCCGGAACACCCCAGAACACCGGAACACCCCTGAACAGCCGAAACCTCGGTTCACCTAACTAAATTTGACGGTGTTGTTTTGTTTTCCTATTTTTTTACATGGTCTGTAATAGGAAAACAAAACAACATCGTCGAATTTAATTGGGTGTTCCGGGTTGTTCCGATGTTCTGGGGTGTTCCGGTGTTCTGGGGTGTTCCGGTGTTCCAGTGTTCCGGTGTTCCTGGTCTTAGTACATGCCTATATATTCAATGCAGATGAGTATTTATAGTATTTATATTTTTAATGATTCAGCGTTATGCGGATAAGCATGATGGACATTTCTTATTAAGTTAATATATATGGCTTCATATTTAAAATAAATGCATGACTGTGTACCACAGTAACATCAAATTGTTACTTACATTTAACCCTTTAAATTTATTATTACATATGAATTAACTGCATGCAGGTATACCGTTCATTTGCTCATACTCCTGGTTGGTACATCCTCTCACTATCCCACGCTGTTCACACCTCTCTTGTTTTTAAATTCATTATTACATATGAAGTAACTGCAAGCAGGTATATCATTCATTTGCTCATACTCCTGGTTGGTACATCCTCTCACTATCCCATGCTGTTCACACCTCTCTTGTTCCCCTTTTCTGATTTCTGCTAAAGGTATTTTCTTTCCAAAAACTGTGAAAAATACTTCCTTTAAAGTACCATCACTGTTTAGGATAAGTTTGTTGTACTGCTTGCACACCACAAACTCACCAATTGTATACTCTCCTACTTCGAGGTTGACTGAAAATAACTGAGAAAACAAGTTAAATTTAAACATAAATAACTTATATTTTGTAGCAACTTCAATTCTCTGAAGGGAGGGGCTTCTCTTGGTACACGACTGTATATTGAAATTTAATAATTCAATCCCTGAATTTAAGTTGTTTTTTTATTTTTTTAATCTTCAATTTTGGTAATGATATTGGCTTTTTATACTTATCTTATTCAATGATCAGACTATGTGTTTAAAAATGGGTGACTATACCTTGATTACTTCTTTCATTTCTCTCTTTGTTTCAGGTGTTGAAACAGTGATCTCCCCTCCAAGCATTTTATTCAGACTCAATCCTGACATTGCTGGCCACTTGCGGAACTACTAATAGTGCAGCAGGTTCACCCCCTGTTCTATCAGGTACTCTTTGACATTACCTAATTTTTTTTTTTTTTTTTATCTCCGAAGTCATGTTGTCTTGCGGGGTATGAATAGCAGGTCGTTGTCGAAAAATTATGATGCATTCAAGGTGTCCTTTCAAAGCCTGTGATATCGTAGTTTCACATTCCACTGCATTCAAAAGCTAATCTGGCAATGGTATGCAGAAAATGTGAATTGACAGCAAATAAATATTTTCAGTTGATTCAAACAAACTTGTAATAATGTTTCTTTTATATGTGTGTTGAGCTAGCGAAAATTACTTTTTGGATTCCTTCACAGGGTGACAATTATTATTATTATTGACTTGAAAGAAACTGTTATATTTATGGTTTTATGTTCATTTAATTTGTAAAATCATGTCAAATTATGCAGATCTTCTCCTCTTTAATCTGTGCTCTCTAAATAAGTGCTGTATCTCCTGTATTTGTTGTATTGCGGTCAAATTTGCAGGACATGTTAACAATAGCCCAACGAACTTGTACAGTGCATTTTGTCTTTTTATCTGCTTCACTCTTACTCCTGGCTTGTTTCCAAGTTGGAAATATTATAACAGAAATAATTTATGCTAATTAATTCATATTTCAAGGAATTTTGGAGGGAAAAAATGGTTTTAGGATGATAAAACGAAATTAAATGATTTACCATTATTTAGTATATGTAGATATTTACTCCTTCCCATTTTTTCGGAGGAAATTAAATATTTTCCATTGTCTTGTGTGTATATATTATGCGATTTTGACATACTTTTTAAAAAAATTCTAAAAAATTCTACTTTTGTTGTTTTTGAGCCAAATTTGGAGGATGTCTTCTGAATATGATGAAGAACATTTTACTTCGGTTTCATTTCCTTTTTATTCAGTAGTAATTGGCTAATGCTGTTGCCGTATCCCTGCCAGAAACCTGGCAAAGCTGAATAAATAATTAAATGAAGGAGGGCTTATATCACCTTTATTACACTTCTCCATCCACCCCTAGTAAGACACACCCACTAAAAAAACACCCACTACAAATAATAATAAAAAAAAATATAAAAAAAATTGAAAGAAAGGAAGATTGTGCATGATTTTTTTTCCCAAGGGTTTCTCAATAAAAATTTGCAATTTATTTTGTGCATGTTTTATTTCCACCACTCGGATTTGGATGAATTCAAGTCAAACGGTGTGGAAACATTTTCTCTTCTACCTTTTTCATACCCAACTCTGTTGGCCATGTTTGATGTATTTTGTAAAAAAAGTTGCATAAATTATGCTAACGTTAATTAGTTTAATTTTTTTGGGAAAAATTGTGGGCTCCTTTGGAGAGAAACCTTTCATTTCCTTTGAAGCCCTCTCAATGCAGATTATTATGATGTATTTAATTTTCCATACCCGTGTAAATTGTGGGTGAAATTTTAAATGAAAGAGCAGTGTACCAGAAATATTCCAGAAATTTCCTGGACAAGAAAGAGTTTAATATCCCCTATTTGTTTGCTCTGTGAAATGTACGTCAAGCGTTTCCGTTAAAGAGTTTTCTTAAAAGTCGTGAAGGCGGAGTTTTAACGCCTTGGGATTTCCAAGAGTCAGTTCGCCTTTGTGATGACATTCAAGTATGAAAGGATAGGTTCTTTCAGATAGACCCAGCTGCGTCTCGTCATGCGGTGGGGTACGCAAAAATTAGCTGTTGGCCTCGTGGCATGGAAATTTGTAAAGTTTGCGTTAATTCTAATTATATTCTTTATTAAATGGGATCTCTTGAATGCACCCAAAATTTCACAGAACCTTCTTGGACAAAAGCGAAGTCGCCGTTCTTATTCATAATTCGCTCATCCCATCTTGCACCTAATAAGCTGTTTAATTCCTTGTTAAATTCTTCTCTAAACCTTCATATTCCGTTCCATTGATGACTTTCCGACAGACTCAACTCATTGTTGAAAACGTCGCAATCAATTGCCATTTCTACTCGAATATCTGGATCGTCTCCCATCGTGGAATACAATCTTTTCTTTATCTCTCTCAATAGGTCATTGTAAAATGAGGTGTACCGGGACGATTCGCGCGCTACATGTAACTTAACTAAACGAAATGGTAGTGCAAGTTCAGCGTATGACCTCCGCTCGTCGAATTCCGGAGCATAACCAGTTTAATGAATTTTTACTTAAATTTCATTTCGATTTTGTGCAGAGTTTTGTCTGGTTTAATCACCTTTTTTTGGCTTCAATTGGGACCGCTGAAAGCTTGACTCTTCCGCGAATCTCTAAGAGGCTTCACTTCCCTCTTCACCCGCGAACCCGCTATGTTGTGTGTGTTTGTTGTCAAATTTCTCTATTAATCAAACCACGCATGCGTAGAATGATAAAATTTGGAAGAGAGACACTGGATTCTAGATTGAGC
>BLFN01000057.1:4841326-4846326 GCA_014634225.1 Acropora yongei | reverse complement strand
TGTGTTTTGGAGTTTGAAACAAAATAGCATATTTAGTTGTTTTTAATTTTTACCAGTAAGATTTAAGTTTGTATGAAAAGTAGTAGATCAGATAATTGTAAATTACGTTTGTTTTTAACAATTTGTTAATAAAGGTTATAATTATTATTATTATTACTATTAATATTTTCATAGGATCTGATGAGAGTATAATTACGGTGATCAACTGCTTCTAAAATTTTTCCTAGCAAATGTGTCATCAGAAGATTTTATTTACGCCAAACATATTTCAAGTATTTTTACTTTTTATTATAAGATATTTTAATCCAACAAGAAACCAAACCTAAGGAAACATTGCTCCATCCCAGCAATAATTGATAGACAACGATGTCGACGTCCACCAATCAATCTGATTCTTTGATTCCATTGTTAGCGAGAAAGATCCCGCTTCAAATCGTGAGAGGTAACATTTCAGACATGTAATATTTTTCCTTTTTTTTTTGGCATTAAAAAGGGTAAAAATTTCAACTTGAACAATGTTACAAGGCTGATAGAAAATGAAACGCGCAGGCCCTCTTTTTTTAGCTAATCCTGGACTAGTGGAAATTTGTTTCTTTGTTTTGCTTTGTTTTGTTTTGTGTTATTTGTTTTGTTTTTGTTGTTGATGTTGTTTTTTACCGTTAAAAGAAGATTTAAGTATTTAAGATTAAGGTTTAAGAAATAGAATTCTGTAATTTATAACCTTATTGGGCCACAATTTTGTGGAAAATCCTTTTTTAGCAGTAACTAAATTGCGATTAAAATGTACGCCAACGTAGGATTAGCTTAACAATGAAAATCTCAAACGGAAGTAAAAATGCTCCTGGTTAAGCTTCAACTGGTGTACTGACATAGGAAAAATTAAAGACCACTCAGAACATGCCTCCATCACAGAGGAGGAAGTGTGAAAATTTTTCCAGGTATGCTGGCATCCATGACTTGTGAACACTTCAGGATCACTCTGTGTGGTATGATAGTGTTCTGTGCTTAAGGCAAGTAGTGTACTAACTCCCCAAGTATGGACTGTTGCTCTTTTAATGTGTCTCTTTGGTTGTTCTCCTCTGCCTTCACCTCAGCTTGTATCCTTTCTTGATGCTGATGTAGAGATGCTTGAAAGTGTAATGAAGTGACATTCTCGTTGTTCTGTACTGGTTGACATGCAGCAGATAATGCAATGTTGGATAGGAGCATGCACCAAAGAGTGTAGGTATCGCCCATAAAACTTTTTCTCTGAGAGGATCTGAAGCTTTCCAATGACTTCTTCACATGCAATGGCATGGAGAAAGGTCTGATGCTTAAGTCTTAGGATGCTTCTTGGGCAGTGCTCCTCTGGTCTTGAATAAAGAATCCTGGATATTTCTGTCAAGGTATCCAGAACTGAGAAGGGTCTGTACTTTATCACTCAAAAATCCTGCACATTAAACAGTCAAAACAATGCATACAGTTACGAGTGGACAATCAGCATCAACAGATTTTATAACCTGGCCAATTGCTCATTTTGAGTACCTGGTTTTCTTAAATGGCTAATTTATTTATGCAGACCAATCAAAGATGTCTCTAACTTTTAAATCGGGTTTGGGAGTTAGGATTAAAGGATTAAACAGTTTAGTCTCCTTTTGTGGGAAATGGCTTTATTGGAATTGGCCCTGCTGATTCCCAAAATTTTGAATTTGTTTAGATTTATCACACAATTCTATTAAACTGTACAAGCACATTGTAAATTAAACTTATGTTTCATGTGAAACAATTTCTTGGGTACTCTAAAAAATTTTCTTAAATCTAAATCTGGCTAAAAGCATGTGTCATAGATGTGCAATATATGGTGCAACAACAATATGCTGATATATTGCCTTTTGGTTAAAAAAAAGAAATGTCAGATCCTTAAATGCTACCTTTTGGTTGTTTGGCAAGCACTATAGACATCTCTCGGTAGTCTGAGCCAAGAAGTTGGTCTTTTGTTCCTGCCACTATTAACTCAACTGCTTTTATGCATAATGCCTTCTCTTCATCAGGAAGGAGAGTAACTATTTAAGTGACAATGTTGGAAATGTGTTCTTTGATATCATGCAATGGCTTTGTAGGCAGGACTTCATGCATGCCTTAAAAAACAGTAATAATAAAAACAAATAAGAGATTGGCATATATTCAATGCAGATGAGTATTTATATTTTTAATGATTCAGCTTTATGCTGATAAGCATGATGGAAATTTCTTATTAAGTTAATATGGCTTCATTAAAATAAATGCATGACTGTGTACCATAGTAACATCAAATTTTTACTTACTTTAACCATTCTAATTCATTGTTACATACAAATTAACTGCAGGTATTGAAAAAAAATATATCATTTTGTTAAAAGATTTTGTACCTAAGTTGATATCTTCCATGCTCTTATCCTTCTCATTGATCAGCAATGGTGGCACTCCCTGTAAAACCTTTAGCTGTTACTTTAGGTTTTGCTGCAGAACTTTCTTTAATCCTATCATCATTCAGTCCTCTTTCAAACATTCATCTCTGCCACAGTTATGTTTTTGAAGGGCATGATTCCTCCATTTCTTTTCCTTCTCCCAGCAGGTCCAGCCTGAACTATTTTAATGTAACACTCTAGGGACAGGTATGGGGACCTTAAGTGGTATGTAAGGTCAAAATATCTGCACAAAACTCCGTTACAGCCACTGCAGACATTATTGCCTCCCTGTTGTTCACCACTTTCAAATTGCTGCTCTGGCTCATCACCATGGAAGAAGCACCTGATGTCTGTCACTGGGCATCCCTTACTCATAAGCAGGTTGTTTTGCAGCTCATCCAAACATTGGTGTCTTGTCTCAATGTTACCCAACTGCTGGACCTCATTTCCATTGTATCTCCCAAGGATGTATATGTGGGGCTTTTCAACTTGTGTTGAAACATCAATGATACCACAATAATTATTAACCTCTGTCTTTCATTTCTGCAGCTGTGTAAAAATAGAAGGCTGGATCATACACGTACTGAATGAGGTATAGGAGGTGGCCATGGTTTAATGTTGTTGAACCATCCGCCCATACCATCAAGTGTCTGGTTCTCTCAAACTGCATCAACCATTCCTTTCTCTCCTATGGAGCGTCTCCCAGATGGCTCTCATCATTGCCTAACACTTTCAGTCATTCTGTTATCTGTTCATGATCATTCATTTGCTCATACTCCTGGTTGGTATGTCCTCTCACTATCCCAAGCTGTTCACACCTCTATAGTTCCCTTTTTCTGATTTCTGTTAAAGGTATTTTCCTTCCAGAAACTGTGAAAAACACTTCCTTTACAGTGCCATCACTGTTTAGGATAAGTTTCTTGTACTGCTTGGGCACCACAAACTCACCAACTTCAAGATTGACAGAAAATAAGCGAGAAAACAAATTAAATTTAAACATAAATAACTTATGTTTTGCAGCAACTTAATTCTCTGGGGGCAGGGGCTTCTTTTGGTGCACAACTGTTTAGTTTAGTTTATTAATTCAATCCCTGAATTTAAGGTGTTTTTTTTCTAATCTTCAAAATTGATAATGGTATCGGCTTTTTGTAATTATCTCATTCAATGACCTTTATGTTTAAAAATGGGTAACTTATCTATAACTGCTTCTTTGATTTCTCTGTTTGTTTTTGGTGTTGAAACAGTGATCTCCCCTCCAAGCATTTTATTCAGCCTCCATCCTGACTTTGCTGGCCATTTGCAGAACTGCTATAGCACTGCAGGTTCACCCCCTGTTCTATCTGGTACTCTTTGACAATCATGTTACCCAGTTTTTTTCTTTTTTTCAATCACCAAGGCCATGTTGTCTTGCAAGGTATGAATAACTGATCTATGAGAAAAATTACTTTTTATAAATATAATACTTCCTGTGTAGCTATGAGGCCCAAAAATATAACAGAAGTATAGAAGTTTTAAAACCATACCATGTGATATGCTTAGATGAAAAGAGGGAGGGGGTTGCCAATAAGAACTCCTAAAGTTATTAGCTTTTGAGGACCCTCATGGTATTTTTCAGTGTAGATTGTAGAAATAAAGCATATTTTATGTTTGAACCTCTCACACGGTTGGGGTATGCGTATGCATGCACATAAATGTGTGTATCCGAGGGAAAAGGCGGGGTTGGCAGCAACCTCCTTAATCCAGGCCTCCCCTAGAACCCTTGAACCTGGTGCTTTTGCCTAAAGAAAGTTTGATACTGTTATTTGAAATAATAATAATAATAATAATAATAATAATAATAATACACTCACATTTTCACCATCTTCCATATTTTCTACTTCTTGTAGGAAGTTTTCTCTCTCTTAGTGGACCAAAGCTGGTGATGGTGAATAGCACTTGGGTTTTCTTTCGCCAAGAGTTTCCTTGTTTTTACGTTTCAGAGCCCTCAATGATAACTCTGTTGATGAATCAAAGCGCAAAGATTGCCTTTGTTGCAACCTCCGGGTGAATGCCTGCCTTGTTCCCAGGATCACATCACACTCTATCTTAGCCCACTGATCCTGAATTTTATTTTGTTTTTCTTGGCGAGCTTTCTCCCGACCTTCACGTTTTTTTCACCAATGCATCTCCTTTTTCTCTGAAGGTTACGTTCCTTTACTTTTGTTTGTGCTTCAGCAAAGCTTACTTTAAAAATTCGTTCAAACAAACCATTTGGTTTGGAATAAATGTGTTTGACAGCACATTTTACGGCTGTTTGGTCTGGTTTAAATTTACTTTGTGCCATCAAACCACTTTTACCTAATACATCTTGCACAGTTTTTTGAGGCTTAACAATATCGCCATTAGCAAAGAGAGTATGGACGGCGAAATAATGGGCCTCGCAGCCCCCACAATTTGACAATGTATGCTGCTTTTTCTGTGACACTGGAAGAGCTTTCCAGTTTGCAGCCGAAAATGTGTTCATGTACTGTGGCCGGCTTTTGGAATTCATCTTCCGGAAAGAGCTGTAAACTGCTCTTCGTTCAACGGCAAAGA
>BLFN01000057.1:4800459-4807959 GCA_014634225.1 Acropora yongei | reverse complement strand
GTTTGGCATTCCAAAGGCCTTGGAATAATCGCCGACAAATGATAGAAAAAAAACGCGAAGTTATATAACTTCAAATATCGTAACCGGTCTTCGGTAACGTCACAAACTACTACTGTTACTCACAACTAATGTCACCCTACTGTTACTCACAACTGGAAATCACTTTCATTTACGTCTGAAGATCACTTATCTGCTTATGCCCTCACTTTGTCGAAACACGCCTCAAAGACAACGACCCTATAGTCTCCTCCACGATTAGATTTCACATACATACACATTTTTCGCATCTTTTCTTACTGTGCCACGAAACTTGACCTTTTTAGATTCAGCGGGATTTCACAGATTGGAGATGTCTCACTGCTGAATCTGATGGATATATGTTTGTAGCCTGTTTTCTTTGAACAAATAAAAAGCCAAGGATTACGAACTGCATCCGCACACTCTCCTTCACAACAAGAGAGGAAAAGTGTAAATCCTGCGAAAGCTGGATTATAGATGGACGATACTCTTTAAAATCGTACGGTATTACCTGTATCAGATTTCAGTCACGAAAAAACTGAAGAACAGAAAAACGTCTGACCGGCAATGACATGGCTAAACATCAAATTATAACATCCTGTCTTTTAAAAGTACACACGTATTTTCGCTTTTCATATTGCATTCTAAAAGATATCGAAGTGATTCAGTCGCAATGCCATCAATTGGACTAAAAACTTATAATTATGAGCCCTAGTTGCTATTTCCGTACAGACTATACCTTCGTTTGAAGATTTCTTTGCAATTTTTTTTTTTAATATATAAGAATAGTTTCAGTTTCAGACTGGAGTAATTCTTGTTTTTCTCCCGACTGGAGGCTCAAATATCCTTATCACTATTTTTAGATTATACAGAAAAGTGTTTCCTTTTATCAAACAATGTAAAGAGAGGTATCAATACACTCCTTAGTGTTCAGACGTCTATCATGTTACAGTGTCACCGCATGGCTATGTATCGAGTGGTGTTTTAATGTCTCGGTATTTTTGCCGTTAAGAAAAAGCGAGAATACGCCTTACTTTTATCACCCACATAGATTTGATTACATTTTACAGATCTTCAACATGCAAAAATAAATTCTGAAATAATGTCTGCCTCAGGCATATTCTAAAAAATTCGGAAATGACAGCCTCGTCATTCATATAACTTAAAATACAAAAAGAAAAAAAATAGAACAAAAATAGAAAATAGAAATCAATTAAAAAAGTGCACGTGTATCTCAAAAAACAACACGATTGCCAAGCAAACAGCCATGTGTTTCACTATCATTTTCTCCAGACATCTTTCAAGGGTGGTTATATTTCGCCAGGACAACTTTCAGAACAACAACTTTCCTCTAAGATGCTTCACTTCTCAAACATGACAGGCCACAACGCTACGTGTATTCACATTAAACACGATTAAAAAAAGCTTGCAACAAGTCAGTTGAGTTAAAATTGTCTCACGGTCACGTCTCACGGTGGCACGGCAACAATTAACGCAACGTCGATATTGTTGGGAGCTGTTCCGTGGTTGAAACGCGGAAGTGTGAACCGTTTTGCTGCAAAAACACACCAAAGCGACCACTCGAACTCAACTAACTATAAATTGAATACGTAAACACAATAAAACTGAAAAATTGAACTGGCAAAACAGCAATTGTAGCTTCAAAGTCTTCCGTGAATAACTGCTGGGCTAAATTGCTGGATATACCCAGCCCACTTATTTGCATAAGAATGAAGCCTCATTTACACTAGCATGCTAATTTTTGAACAAGGGTACTTGTCAAGGAAAAGCTTGACCTATTTTTCCACTTGCACTGCCAAGGAAAACTTGTCAAGGAAAACTTGCTAGTGTAAATGAGGCTTAACATTTATTGTATTCTGACTCGTTGTTCAGGGAAGCCACCTAGGGGAACAGTGTGGGCCGGGTATTCTGCAATTGCTCCAACTGCTGTTCCTCTTCCTCGAGTTTGCATCTTCCCCCCAATATAAACATCCGCTCAATTTGATACGGAAAGAACAATAATCGACCTTGTACAACAGAAACTTGAACGTCCAACCCTAATTCGACCGAAACCAAAACAGAAAAAGAGAGGAAGTTGCAAACCTTTGTACTTTTTGACAATTCCATGGAATCCAGCCTCCTTCAGCCACTGCACTTCCTGCTCACATTCTGGAACAAAGAAACTAATATCAGAAGATTTCACTATAAATAATTTATCTTCAGGTATTTGTATTTACCTTCATTTCAAACTACGTTACACGCAGGACGGTAATTTAAAAGAACAAAAATGGAGCAAAAGGCATAATACAGTAAACTAATACATATTAGCATTAAATTTTTTATTTCTAAAATAAAACGCAGATACAAGAGAACCATACCAGAGCCGAATAACACTTATAACAAAAAGTGCAATTGAGTTGTTATTTTATGGTCAAAACATTGATTTAATATTGAAACAGGTCATTGCATACAGAGTTGTAGCAGCTCTTTACGAGCGTTTCCTTGGTTTCTCAGGTAAAGCGAGGGACTTCCTGTACTGACTAGCAAGCAACGTGCTGGAAAATATCTTCTTTTGTTTATTTTTAACGATGTTGGATTTAAGTGTTCGAATGACGCAGTTCCAGAGGAATAATTTTGTTTTTTTAACTGAAGGTAAGAACTGCACTTTTGTTTGCGTGGTGGCATTCTTCCAGAAATTGTCCTACATTTCTGTAAACTGACAATGATGAATACAAAACTGAATCGGTCTGAAATTTAAACGCATATGAAACAAGTTTGCACATTTCAGAGCGTGAGGGGGGAGTTTGAGGATGAAAATGAACAAGGAATTCAATAGATTTTAACGTAATTGAATCGTGGTCGCCAGTTCTTGGAAAACTTTCCGGAAATGTATCTTGCTTTTCAACAGATAAAAAAGAGAACTATGAGAAAAGCAAACAATAACAAAAAGTCATGGCGTATGTTAGGTTTCACAAAATTCGGTTTTCAGAAGAATTAGTTCCCCGATTAACTAAATCAATACACTTTTGCAAAATCGATGTGTTACATAATCAGCATAGGCATGCCTAGGTGATCAATTCATTCCGTCACCTTTCAGACGTTGTCATATGTCAGCATTGTTCTGGAAACCGTACAATATACAGAGACGCTTTTAGAACTGGCTAGATTTGCACAAGTATAAAAACTTGCGAGTTTCGCTCGATATATATCGTTTTTTAGCATGTGTTCAAGGAATGAAAACCATTTTGCCAACCGGAGTAGTTAACACGATGCAACAATGAGCAGTAAATATCTCAAGGGGAAGATCAAGAGAGTTACAAGGGAGTTTATGGCAAATCTACAAGGATAGTGCTAAAGATGATTAATGAGTTAACGCAACGAAATAATCTTTGTTCACAAGTACGAGCTAAATGCTACTTTAAAAAAAAAATCAAAAACAAATTATCGAATTAGATAACAGCTGCTTCAAAATAACCTTAAAATGATTTGTCGTACTCATGTGTTGGCATTTTCTGGAGAATTTGCATAACTATTTTGCTATTCTCTAAATTACTAACGTACACATTCTGATTTAGAATTGATTGCTGCACTTGTAACATTTTTGTAGACAAATTATGGAAATGTGTCTTTCAGTACTGGAAAGCAAATTTAACGCACCAAGTACAGTAACTGAAAATGTGCACAAGTGTTTCTTTGAAAACATAAATATGTTCAAGGTTACCGTGTTAGAATCCGCTGCAACAGATTTTGTTTCAATAACATTCAAAATCGTACGCAAGAACTTAAATAAACAAAGCAAATGTGCACTTTATGGTCACATTGAAATGGTGCTAGTCTGGGATAAAATGCTTAAATGAACAATGCAAACACCACAATTTTATGTTTAACGCAGACAATGTACAATGTTTACAAGCAAAATACAAACCCGCTCTACGCAAATCATAACATCTCTTTCGCTTGACGAGCCGTGAAATTCGCTGGAACGGTTCGTGAAGATACGAAATCATTCCGCTGTTGTAGACAAACTAGTTGAGTTTCCTCAATGACACAATTCCTCTCTGAATTTTCAAATAATGGCATACACAACTGCTAGGAGAGTTGACCGAACAGCAAAATGCTTTCTAACACACAAGAAAACTTGTAGGGATTATTCCAGATGTATACCAAACAATCAATCAGGGCATCTTGAAACCGATGGAAGGAATAATAAACAAACGAATTGATATTTCTCTGAAAGCACTGATGTCGCCTCTGCTACTTGAATCGAAAGATGGTAGGTCTTTGAACATAAAAGCAAGTTCCTGGAACCAGAGATATTTTTCATTCTCTGTTTTTCTTCAACGTTAATGATTACCCTCAGATAAGTTTGAAACCTAAGTAGTCACACAAACATCAGATAACAACTTAATTCGATCTTGCAGACACCAGAAAGAACATATGGGACAACAGCGTGCCTCTTCAAGTAGTTATCGCAAAAAAAGAAAAAAAAACACAAAAGTCGGAGCATCGTCCTGGTAACTTTTTCCCTGAAATAGGTGCAAATTAGCAGGCTTCAAACACAGCTGACAAAGTCATCAAGACAACTGGGGGTAGGAACAAAACAACAGCTGTGCTGGTAACCATCACTTGGCATAAAGTAACAACATGTCTGTCTGTAGTGAACAGTTTTTTACATTAAGACGTAAAAGAAGTTCTGGAAACCTTACACATTGAAGATAAAGGAAACCAATTCAAGTGCAAATTGAATATGCAAAAGCTATAAAAAGACCTAAAAAAAAAAATGAGAGAATTAAATTTCACTAGTCTTGTGTTACGTGACATGAAATAAAAGCATGGGGGAGTGTAAATTTTGGTGCCAAAATTAAGTGGGCTGATGTAAATAATCATGGGCAGCCCTTTCTAACCAATAAAAAATACGAATTGATCAGAGATCTGACAAAGAATGCATTCAATTACATGTCAATTCATATAAACATCACAAAGTCAATTCATATAAACATCACAAAGTGTCCTAATTCACACTGTAACTCTGCTCAAAGGAGGCAGTGTGGCAGTGGGTGGTTTGGCTGCAGGACTTGAAATATGGTGATCCTGAGTTCACCTCCTGCTCTGACCTCAAGTTGGGCTTGATCCAGGCAGTCCCTGGTTGAATTCCTTGGCTTTATACACTTGCACACAGCCAACTAGTCAGAGTGCCTCCTGCCAGCTGGGTCAATACTTGTCATTTCATGATAAGGAGTTAAATTGCTCCATTTACACATTTTCATTTAGCTTCAACATTGCTTTTGCAAAAATAAGGACAGAAAGGTCAAATTTTTCAACTCAACAAACACAGCAGACGATAACAGTAACCCAACCCTAATCATTTAAAAATAACACAATGTAAATGCACTTTTGATGATTTTCATGGAAAAAGTGCAATATGATATAAGCAATAAATATTACAAAATATCTACACATGCTAACTGTAATGTCCCTCCTAGTGGGCACAGTAGTTGGCACATAGACAATACACCTTATTACAAAATGGCGGCCCATAAATTATTCTTTTGTCTGCATGTTAATTAGCCCTCGATGCCTCGTCAGCATGTAGAAAATACAAAAGAATTTTGAAATGAAAATGAGGCAAACAGGGCTAATAAACATGCAAACAAAAGAATAATTTATTGGCTGCCATTTTGGAATAAGGTGTATTGACAGGAAACTTCACATTAAATATCAATGCAATCTAATTAGGTACATTTCAGAACAAAATTAGGAGTTTTGGACCCAAAAAGTAGAACTTCATTATTCAAAGATGCTACTTCCTTGGGGAAAAAAAAGGCAAAAACAAAATAACCCCCCAATAAATGACAATGACACTTTGTACTAAATTAAGGATTTTGAGCTGAGAAAAAAATTGCTTCTCATTTCTAAGTATTACCATTTCAACTTCTGTATCATCTGCTACAGTGCATGTATGACATGCAGTAGCAGATGATGCAGAAGTTAGAAATTAGAAGCAACTTTGCAGCCTGGATGAAAAAAATAGGGGTTTAAGAAGCCACAGCAATTGTTGAAACAAAAAAAAACAAAACAAAAAACATCACCTCCAAATTGAACTTTGTAAATAGGCTAAGCGTTTTGCAGTTCCTACTGATTCCTTATTCGTTACGTTGTACAAAATGCGAGAAGTGTCCTCTGACTTGATTGGTACACATTGTTTTCATGTTGAAGAAGAGTGTGAGAACTTTACTGCTTCGAGCTAACCTTGTCCAAAAAACCTCAAAATTATTTGAAAATTTCACAGGCCAATTGTTAGTCCAAGAAATGCCTCCCTCACAGTTATTTTTCACGACTCAACTAATCTTTTGATTCATTGGTGGCATCCTAGCTTCCATTGCAATCAACGTTTCTTAAACTACCTGTAAATAAGGACAGCAGTCTCTGTAAATAACGGACATACCACAAGGGGGCTCCTTTTGGGGATCATCCTCATGTTCCTCCTCTGACGACTCTGGTCTGCTCTCATTGATAGCTCTATATTCTGTCCAAAATATGTCATACTCCAGTTGGTCAAGGGCATGACTGCCTCGCCCCTTTATACGTGATGCCATTAACCAGTCAAAATTAGAGCAGTGCTCATTTCACAAACATGAAACTGATCAAACTGAGAAATTAATGAAACAAAAACAAATGTCAATACTTAAAATTCTAGTAGAAGTGCATGGTACTTGAAGAACAACTGCTCATTAAAACATGGAAGACCCATAAGATCCTATTAAACCTTTTTTGAGAGTGCTACCACAACTAAGACCTTGAAAACTAAAACATACAGTAGTTTCATGCAGGAAATTAGCATCTTTTAGTTTTCAAAGTACAAAAACTAAGACTTTACTGTAGAAAAAAAAATGAATGAATGTCTTAAATGAGCTCAGAAAACAAACCTGTCACTTAAGAACATTTTAACAGGAAAATTATAATACAATAATTAAGAGAATATAAAAATTGACAACATACAATTTGTTATATCATTCAATGAATTTAATTGAAGAGGCATCAGCTATTAACTAAGGAAAAAATTACTGTATATACACGTGTATAAGTCGACCATTTTGAAGCCTAAAAATCAGTCCAAAAATTATTGCCCTTGACTTATACTTGGGTCAAAAACTGAGATCAAGAAAAGCTCAGGACAAATTTTTCGTGTAACCAGAACATACCTCTAAGAAAATTCTAAGATAAAAGATAAGTTTTTCAAGAAAATTCTTAACTTATTTTTTAGCTCCAAAATGAGGGGTGGACTTATACAAGGGATCAACTTACACGCAAGTAAATACGGTTATGCTTTCAGTTTTAACTCTTGGTAATATAAAGTGACGCATGCGATCACGGACCACACGTCTCCAATTTGGAGGTAACAAATCATAAAGTATATGATCATCACTGATCACGTTCTTAAAGAGCTGAGTGTTCCTATCTATAATTAAATCACACATAGTT
>BLFN01000057.1:4732924-4735424 GCA_014634225.1 Acropora yongei | reverse complement strand
CACACCATTTTGAAGTTGCAGATGGAAAACTCGTTGTAAAGCATTGGCATTTCCAATTGGGGCTTAACTGCCTACTCATCAACTGATTTAGTTCAATGTCCCAGTTCTATGTTATCGTTTACCTCGGTTTTAAAGTAAGTCCGCTTGGCGGACAACATCTCATTCGAGTTGTGTGCTTTTATGAAGTTTGACGCCTACACGCCCAGACCCACTTTGAACCAGAGGTACTCGGCAATTTGGAAATGGGCTATAATAATTGTGCTCATCAGTTCCACTAGAAATTATAAATGGGCAGTTAATCATGAGCAACATGTTAGCCTATGTCTTTCTTTTGTGGTTTACTTGCTTATACCTTAGAGCTGTCCAGTATGTCCTACTTTTGCCTGGGAATTTAGAGCAGTTCATCTTGCTTTTTAGCTCCAATTTACTGTTGAATTTTGGTACCGTGCCACTTATGTTTCTGCATGCGTTTTGCAATTGATTTGCATTCCAGTTCTTTGTTGCAGAGTTCCTCGAAGATGAAAACCAGTCTACAAAATCAAATTGGACACATATATTTTACACATTTTATACTTAATGGAAAAATTACATTCATGATTAGGAATTAAGAAAGAAGAGCTGTAGACGTGTAGTAAATTATTCTCCGTAAGTAAGATCACAAATGCCCTCACGCTCTCTCATCTCAAACCAGGTTAATTAATGGTTAGCAAAGCTTAAAGCAAGGTGGACATACCAGCCCCGAGTTGCGGCCATCACCACACGCAACCATCAACCAAAGCTACCAGTTCCATCTCAAGATCTGCAGCATCATTTGGGTTATTAAAAGTTCCAAAAATTTAAAAAGTAGTTTGTTGTGCTCAAAGTGATAAAAATTCCCAAAACTTGCTCGGAAAGTCAAAGGGGTTGCCAAAAAACTTAGTGAAAACTTGGATGGCTCAGTCTACCCCAGACTGATCCAGAAACTGGACGATAAACTTCATAATATGGGCCTTAAGCCTAGAATCATCCTTGAAAGCCGGAAGATCAATACGAGGCTGAATATATGTTCAATAGCACAAACAGGAAGAGTACTGAAGAACCGGAGCTGAAACTGAAACAAGAGGAACAGGAAGAATGACACATAACCACATGGCCGGGATGCTTATGACGATGGCGTTGACACAAGTCAGAGAGGCTTGTGCCGACGCTTACAGCTGTGGCAGACAGAATCTCTATATTTTGAATTGCCCAAGCTAACTTCAGAAAGTGCAAAACTCACTATATCATTTGAACTAAAACATTTTCTTTTCGTTTCTCTTTCTCCTGTCTTCTTATCATCTACCCTTTCCTTTAGTTTATTAGTGTAAATTTTACGGATCACATGGCACCTCCATGAAAAGCAAGTCTCAAGTGGTCTTGGTGAAAAGCCAAAAGGATTGATTTTTAGCATCGAACTCAGTCCTCTTCGTGTAGTTTCATGGTAAAACTAAAAAAAAAAATAACTGTAACTGTAGTACTGGATCAAATGTCTTAACTTCATGTGGCTATTTCGATATTGAAAGCTTTTAGTAATGGATGATTTTTCCTTTGACCTCTTAAACTTATTTCTAAGCAATTACGATTCATGAAATATCTTACCACCATTGTTGTCCTCGCAAACGATATGATGCATTTCGTCACAATTTTGTGGAATCAAACTAGGCTCATCCATATTCCTCTTCGCCAAAAAGCAAATCCACCTATTGGTCAGATTTATTAAGCTTTCTTCCACAGAGGTCCCAAGGCTGGTGTTTAGATACCAGAAAAAATCATCTTGTCTTAGAGGTTGCCAGCTTGAAAAAAACAAACAAACAAACAAACAAACAAAAGAAAAAGTGGAAAGAAAAGCAAAGAAAAAAAGGGAAAAAAAAGGAAAAGCAAAAATAGAAAAGCAATTCAATTAAAAGCTAATTACGATAAGTCTTGAGCTATGTGCCGCGTAATCATTATTTGAAGCCCTGTTACATGTATAGGGTGTGTATTCATAGGTTGAATAAAGATTTTTCAGTTTTAAACCGGCTTCCCTCTCTTATCAAAATTGAATTTTAATCTCCCCAATAAGTACTGGTAGATCGCTTCATAACCTTGAGACCCAAATAAAGTTAGCATTGTCATCATTATTACAATTATAATTTATAGGGTGAATTAAGATGTTTCAGTTTTCAACCGGCTTTCCTCTCTTATCAACATTTTATTCCGTAAATTTGATCAGAGTTTCAATTTTAATCTCCTCAATTAGTACTTGTAGATGGTTCATAACTTTGAGACCCAAACAAAGTTAGCATTATCATTATTATTAGAATTATCAATGTTATCATAATTTATTCGAGGTTTGCCGCACGACAATTGTCGATACGTATCTTCTGCCATGTGCTTAGAACCTTTAATTGAGGTGGGATGGAAAGAACTTTTCTTAAGATTGATCCTAACAGCGCCGCTTGCTGGATGTCTTCCGCTCCATGTTATTTTTAGCCCGAGTAAC
>BLFN01000057.1:4725424-4727924 GCA_014634225.1 Acropora yongei | reverse complement strand
TGGGAGAACCAAAAATGTTAGGTGTGAAAAATTATTCTAACTAGGGCGCCTACATTTTTCAGAACTGGCCGGCGGGGGCCACCAGTCCACAAATGTAATGCAACAGTTCCTTGCCAAACCTGAGAGCTGTCTCTGGTCAAGTTGACCGTGTTCTTCAACGATGAGCAGTTTGATCAAGAGCAGCTCTCTCTCTGTTGGACAAAACTGACGCGTCACAGGTGCAGATAGACCGATCCGGTCGGCCATTTCTGATATTCTGATAGTCCTTACTCTGATATCTTGGCGCAGTTGTTCTGTCGGTATAATCAGGACTTGAAATTTAGATAACTTGGAGGTTGTACTATAACCACTATAGACAAAATCTTAGTCGCTAAACGAAGAAAAAAAAAGTAAAAAAAATCGCAACGAAATGACAACAAAATAAACGCCTTTAAACTTCCTTTGAACGCGAAAACCCAGCAAAGGTGAAAGTTAGTTCCACTGGAACAACTCTAACACACGCCAGCGATTTCTGCGGATTTTCTAAAATTAATTGAAATACGCGCCTTCACTAGCTTAAACCGCTGAAAATGTCGTTCGCTCGTGTTGTGATTTCGAGGCAGATGATGCGGATAAACCAAAGGTAAGAAGCTAGACATTCTGATAATTTTAGAATCTCGTTTAGTAAATTGTCGTTTCATTTTCAAAATGAACTTAGTCTACTTGCGATTTTGGCACTAACGTGAGTATTTTAGTGGCAAAAGAAATAGAATAAGTCTATCGTCTTTGTGACTATATCGGTGGCAATTTCGAGCCTTGCAGTTTGTGAACGAGCGAGTTTGCCAGTCAGATATTTTAATAATCTTCCACAGTGTTATCTGAGTTAGTAATTAAGCCAGGAAAAAAGATGAAAAAAAAATGAAGAAAAAAGGGAAGGGAAAACAAAACAAAGGTACGGAATTAAGCTACCAACTACTTTTTAACGGTTCATTTTATAATAGGCTGGTACCCTAAGGCTTTTTTTGTTCAGCAATTGGACTTTGGATTCTCGCAAAGATAGTGCTAATCAAGTAAGCTATGATCATCGCAGTTATGATTTCAAAATCCGCAGTTCAATATATGAAAACATTTCATATATCACTTCACATCAATAGTGCTAATCTTTGACATAAAGACAAGGAATACACATGGCAAATTCAAAATGGACTACCACACAGGGAGCTCGTTTAGTAGATTAACAATAAAACCGTGACACAAATCTTAATCTATTCAACTATTTGAAAGTTGGCAAGGGGATGAGTCAACTAGTCAGTCAGTCATTCAGTCATTTAATCAGTGAGTCAATTTTAATTATACTTAAAAGTACTTATACAAGGATAACACAGTAACTCAAATAAACGTAGTTTTCGACTTCCAAGGCGGTTATTATACGAAAATGGAAAAGAATCTTAACAGCATTACAGAAACAGACTAGGAAACTGAATATATTATTATTATTTGCCAAAAGTGGCTCCTTTCACAAAACAATGAGATAGTTAAAGAACTCTACGGGTATATAAAACGATTATAACATTGTTACATTTAACGCGGAAACAACAAAGCATAGGTGTCACCCGTATTATTGTAAATGAAAACACTTCAAACGAAAAAATAAAGATACCATAATAATAATAGAAACGATAATAATAATCATCATCATCATCATCATCACCATCTTTATTCTCTCAAGATAAAAGGTGTACTTCTTCTGCTTGCGTCTTAAATATAAAAATTAAGAAGGTTCAAGCTAAGGGAACTTACACTTCTGCAGTGCTGACTAAACGGCTTTCTCGATCAATCTTTTGTTCCACAAATTAGAAACTATGCAAACAAAAGAACAAACAAACAAGTAAAGATACTTTTTAAGACTTAGTTAAAAGATCCAGATATAAAATCAGTTAGATGGATCTTGTTGCCAACTTATGTAAATTCGACTTACATGCGCGGTCGTCGCTGAATGAGATCGTTTCATTCACCTTGGGAATGCCTCTTGGATTAGGGTCTATGCGTCCAGAAACCATTTTGCTCCTAAAATTGGAGTTTGTGACCATGTTGCTGTAAAAAAAATGATAATAAATAATAAAAATAGTAATAATAATTACATCAAAACAAACGAACAAAAAACAAACATGGACGATGAGAAAAAAGTTCAGTTTCTTAAATTTTCGTAAAGCTTCTCAAACGGCTATTTGCTGTTTTTAGAGAAGAGTCTCAACATTAGAAAATGAGCGACTCATATATAAGCTGTTTGGTATCAACACTGGAAGGCGTGTTCACCTGTCTACCTGTTCCTCATCCGGGCCTCTTCCGTTCTAGGCAATAAATACAGTGACTGCTTCTGCAGAGAAGTCAACAACTAGATTTTTTTTTCGTTCTCTATAATCAAACTAGTACATCACGCGAGTGGCCAAACGAAACCTTTCTAATAGTGCTACGATCTTCATTGGCTGCAAACTGATCAAGGCAGTCTTTGATAGAATTG
>BLFN01000057.1:4710424-4712924 GCA_014634225.1 Acropora yongei | reverse complement strand
GGAGACCGTTTTCTTTACATTTGTGTGAGGAATGCGAATTACATTCATTCGCATTCCTCACTTCTCATTACGGTTTCCGACGGTGAAAACTGGAGGAAAACGAAGATGAACTTCAATTTTACAAGACACAAACAAAATTAACTGTCTGGGGGTAAGGCCCATTCATACGACAGTAAAGTACTTACCCGTCGAGGAGTACGAACCTTGCAATTTTGCGCGTACAAACTATGTGTATTACGTTTTTTGAAACAACTACGGACCCATAATTTTGGGGGACTGGGACCATAAACGACTATTGCCACACAGCCGCAAAAGACTCCAGCACCACATTCTTAATTCTATCGGAGGCTTGAGTAATAATTTCGTTGATCGTATGCGCAGTACCATAGGCCCATTAAGAATAGGTCCGGTCCCCAAGAAGTAAAGTGTAAACGCAACCTTCAAAACTTGGTCTTTAGCCCACTTTTTGTCCTACCCGTGGTAGATTATTATCTGTGAAAACGGCTAAGCGTTTTGCAAGGGTCCTTACTCAGTTTTCCTATCGTGTAAATGTTCCTTAAAACAGTCACATTTTGTTTCAAACAACGAGGATAGTAAAGTCAGTGGGGGAAGGAATGAATCAATAACATTGTTAACGAGTTGGCAAGCAATTAGACTTTAGAAAGAGGACATTCTTCTTGAATATTTGGCAGCAATGTACCTTTTCTTTAGCTTCATGTACGAGCTTTTTTGTGTTAGAGTCCCTTGACGATGCAATGGTAGGAGATGGAGATGAAGGCTCTATCGAATAGACGATAGGTGACGTCCTTGTTTTAACTGACAGGCATGTATGAATTTTTTCACTGATTGACGGTGTTGTGAATCCATTTCTCAAATTCAGAGTTGAAGTCGCTGATGTTTTCAACAATTTTGCGGCTGCTGTTTTTATTGTTGTTGTTGTTGACGATGATGAGGATGGTGCCAACAACGATGACAATGATGTTGACGACGACCATGTTGATGAAGATGATGGAATTGAAGACGACGCCATGTCCGTTGCAAAACTCTGTTGCTCCGTGGAAACACTGATAACAAATTTTGAATTTCTGGCGTATGATGGAGTCGGCCATGGGATTTCTTGTATCAGAGTCACATGAAATAAGAGGAAAAAAGCTAATTATTTGCATTCAAATGAAAAAAAAATATATAAGAAGTAACAAGGTGTGGAAACATATGCAATAAAAGTTTTTGGGTTCTAAACAAACATATTTACACGGATTAATTTGTTTGTTTAATTTTCGCGTAAGGTCCCAATTGAAAGGCTTAGAAACTAAGGCAATCAAACTTGTTTGATTATCATATTTACTTGCGATACTTTTTTTTATAAGTGCTCCACCAAAAAATTAACAGTTCTTTTGCACGATGAAAGAAACGTACTTTGTTCACAGATGTAATTGAGCGTCTTATGACATCTTCTGGCAACCAGCCGAGGTTCTTCATGGCGCAGTACAAAGCAAAACCAAAATTTGCATTTGATGGGCGAGGAACAGATATGTGAAAAATTTGCCGGAGAAGAAGCGTTTTGGTTCCAACAAAAGTTATGTTCTCTGTTCCAGCTTCAAACGAGAGAGTAAGCCGAACAATGGACCCAACATGAAACAAACAAAAAAAGACGAAACAACCAGCGTTGGATTCTCATAAACTAAAATGTACAATTCAAAGAGTGATAAAAGCGACTCTCCGAGTTTGTTGTTAGCCTCAGTGGCCCCTCAGTTTCAAGTTGAACCGACCAGCCCACAAATGAGAGAGTCCCTGTCGAATTGATGACGAGAGGGAGCTGCTTACGTCCAAACTGGTCATCCTAGTATTCAATCTTCGGAACAGAGACTCCTTTTGGAACAAAGCCTGGCGACCACAACTTAAAAGGGACTTCTAGGATCTTTAAGGAAAAATCAGTGACGTGAAACAGTTGCTAAGAGACAAAATAAACGTGGGAATTTGATTTCAAACTTTATGTTAAGAGTTCAAATAACCGATGTAAGAATGTTTTGAGCGTTAACCCAAATACCCCTGCTGTATTTACTTAAACTAGTTTCATACACGGGCTCATATCCTCTCAATGCCTCCTTAAAGGAGCAAATGTTTTTAGCATGCTGATATCTACAATAGAAATGGAGACGGTTTACAGATATTAGTTCAATAAAACTAAAAATTTATCAGAATCTTGATTTACTCGCACATACTGGAACGAAATCGGCTAACGCTAAAGTCTTGCACGATTCAAAAAGGCCAAAAAAAAAAGAGAAACAACAACTTACATTGATCATTCTCACAGAAATTCATGCGTTATGGAATATGGTTTTGAGAAGTCGTCGTGCTTCTGTGCTGCGCTTCTCGCAACGCATTATGGTGACAATCCGATGAAACGTGATGGCTTCCAAGCTATTTAAAAATTCTTAAATACGTTTTCCGTGACAATTATGTAATAATTGCAATTTTTACGCCATTTCCATCTTCCACT
>BLFN01000057.1:4700424-4705424 GCA_014634225.1 Acropora yongei | reverse complement strand
TATTATTTTAAGCCCTGTTACATGTATAATGTATAAGAATTAAGATGTTTCAGTTTTCATCCGATTTCCCTCTCTAACCAACATTTTATTTCGTAAATTAGATCAGTTTGAACTGTAATCTCCCCAATAAGTAGATGCCTTTATAACTTTGAGACTCAAATATATAGGTAATTATGACTATCATTATTATTATTATTATTATTATTATTAATATATAGGTTATTATTATTTACTCGAGGTCTGCCGCACGATAATTGTCGATACCTATCCTCTACCATGTGCTTAGAACCACTAAGGTGGCATGGACAGAACTTTGGACTGATCTCAACAGTGCCGCTTGTTGGATGTCTTCCACTCTATGTTATTTTTAGCCCGAACAAAGAGAGATAATCTCTAATAGGTGCCCTGCTCCGCAACCACCAAACCCGGAAGCACTTTAGTGATATTTATTTATTTATTTTAGTCATTATTAGTAGCATGATTATTATAATGTTGAATAAGCTCAATAGATCAAACAACATTATCAGTAATATGAAACGACCAACCTGTGGACAGTCTAAAACCACTTTCTATCCTTTTCTTAAATTGCTCTTTGTTTGTGTTGTGTCATCTATTGTTTCGTTATCCAATCACAGTCCGTGTCGAAAGAGTTGCTGGGTCTCTCCATCATTAAAACCAACTGTTGCAGACAGGGTGTTTGGTTGGAGAGCAAAACAATAGGGAGCGAGATGTCAAAGGGACTGATTACAATTTACTCGAGATTTCCAGAAAAGTAGCCCGAATTTATTTTTATGATTTAAAGTTTGCTCAAAAGTTGCTCCAAAAAATAAAAATTTTGTTCCTAACACGTATGAGTAAATACTATACCGGAATCAATATCAATATATTAATCTTGTAAAAACTTCTAGTGTTGTAGTTAAAGGTCAAGATTTCGAACCATTTTCATGCAATTTAACTGGAATCAGAGGCAAACTTTAGTCTGAAGTATCTGCAGGATTATTGTAATGATGCTACTACGTCGTTAGTTTCTCGCATCAAGTATTGACCATCTTTTCTCCATCCATTTCTGAAAATGGGGGCGCTATGCTTTTGTGGACAAAGCGTTGGCGAGGTTTGTAGTTGTACAGGAGCCAAATGCCACATTCAATATTTACCAGATTTGTCTGATATTCGTAGTCAGCGTTATACCATACTTTGTGGTTGCCAAGTTCAAAGTTTTGTCATTGTAATGCGCTTTTGAGCATGTTAATATGTTCAGTATTTTCACGGTCACATCTCACTTTTTTAAGACTGTTCGTCTTGAACTGTGGCGAACCGAAAATATTTGTTCAGTAGTCATTAGATCACTAACAATTCGGGTACCTTTTATTGCCCTTTGATATAGGTCGCTCATGGTGGGCTCAAGCCCGGTCTCTGACGAGACAGAAGATAAAATATGCTTTTATTTGGTTTTCAGTCTTCTTACCTGAGGCCAGTCCAGTATTCAATCCCTGAAGTAATGTTTCTTAGGGCATTTTGAAGGCTCTTCGTGTCATTGATTCTTGCTCCTTGTTTGTTGGTCTTCTCACATGTCTCTTTTAAATGAGTTCCACGGGTCGTGTCATTTTCAGATGTGTACTGCACAGAGCTCCAAGCTTGCAAACCTTGAAAATAAAGCACGACAAACTAACATTATTATCTGTGAAGATAGATCAGTTATGTCCAATGTGGCAAACATTCCGTGAAGTTCCTTTTATAGGCGGGAACAACAAAACCAAACTAATAACACCCTAGGGCAATTGAAAGACTTCAAGGTCACATTTGCGGGCGAAATTATATAATGGAGTCAAAACACTATGCATCTCACTATGCCTATTTTTTCGGAACTTCGTATCTTCGAAGAATACTTGAAATTTCGTGACATCATAGGCAAAGGGATTGGTGTGCTCAGGTTTGGCAACCGTACAAAAAAATGGTAGAGCAACCCTATTGGCTCCAAAGGCGGACGAAAGTAATGAGAACAGATCGATTTCCCTTCGGAATTGTTTCGTAGATGCCAACGAAGTAATTCCATGAGTTTAAGAAGGAAAGGGATGATTCGGCCTCACCGCCTTAGGAAGAACAACTGAAACCGGTTGTTTAGATTTTCAAGATGGCATTTGCGAACATAGATGGTAACAATCATGGCATGGCAACCATGCAGTCACATGTGCTATTGAACCAAAAAAAAATGCAAAAGTAAAAATGAACTAGTTAATCCAAAAAAAAAGTGAAGTGTGTCTAACTCTTTTTTCTTAAACTGACTTTTAACATCGAACTGAGTTGGCTTCGTGTAGTTTCACGGTAAAACTAAAGGTGCTTTCGATAGATAACATATCATGCTGGTGCTGAGGCTGAGGCGAAAAGAAAAGTTGATGGATGACAAAGGAATTGAAAGGAAATGGAAATGGATGAAAAGGCAAATGGATTGTCAAGGAAATGGATAGAAAAGAAAATTAATCGCAAAAGTGACAGTTGGAAAAAGGTCATGGGTGGAAAGGGAAATTAAATAGATTGTTCTGGAAAAAAATTAATTTTTAATTTAGACAGAAAGACACAACAACATGAAACGTGATTACCGGTGGCACTCTTGTGAAACATATAAATAAGAAATGATGTCCTCGTCACCAAAATAACCCGGCTTTGGAATTAAAACGTCATTTCTATTCAATTTGCTCTAATAATTGACTATATAAAGATTGTGATTTGGTGAAAATTTGGGAAAATAAGGTGCATAATTATACATCCAATTTCTTTTCACCTGTTCTCATTACAGATACTTCAGAGTCTTTGGAATATTGCTGTTGATTTCAGATAACCAATTTTAATATTTAACAATTATTCCATGAGCGCGCGTTGGATATAATCTTCTCGTATCCAACAAGGGCGAGTGGAATAATTGTTTAATAAAAAAGGCCCCCAAGATATTAGACATGTCTTCTCGACTTTATTTTGTGAGAGGAAACGAGATTTTACAATATACAGATAATTTTCAAATATGTAAATTTCTCAACTTGCATTGTTTTGCTTTCGGATGCTTAAATTGTTTTTGCCTTGAGATATTTTCATGCCATAATTTGTGGCTTTCTTTCTGCTCCCTGGTTTTGCGTTTTCTAATAGTTCAATGACTTTCTTTTCATTCAACTCCGGTGCGAAGTAATTTTCGCCGACCGCCATACGCATACGCTTACCATATTTGGAGATTATGGTATATGGGCTGATATGCCATAATGGCTGAGCCAATAAAAAGTCTTTGCATTATCACTGAAACAATTGTAAAACCCCTCATTCACGGTCTAAAATCAGTGGTAGCGACTTTTTCATTTCCTTCATTGGCATACGTACATATTTTAAACAACGTTCAAATCTTTTTAGCTTCCACAAGGTGTGCAAAACATGACTCTCAGCAAATTTAGAAGCAGACATCCATGCATTTTATTTTACTCTTCATTTTCCCAAATATTGAACTGAAAGTGGTTTACCTGCCACCTCATACATACTTTTGTATGCGCGCTGACGAGGTAATTCCGTGAGTTTATGAAAGAAGGAGTGATTCGTTCACCCAGCCTTAGGAAGAACAAACCGGCTGTTTGCGGATACAGATGTAAGAATCATGGTGTGGCTACCATGCAGTGACATGTGCTATTTAAAGCTGTGACGATAACGAGAATTATCAATGATTAATGTTGGCAAAAAAGCATAATTATACGCGATGGGAAGGCGATTATAAATATCCTGGCTACGTCTCTGGATAAAGAGAATTCAGTGTCGGGTATGTGTCTGGCTTTTTATCCTCAAACTGATTTTTGGCATCGAACTGAGTTCGTTGTGTTTAGTTTCATGGTAAAACTAAAGATGCTTTTGATAGATGGCAATCATGCTGGTTCTGAGGCAGAGACGAAAAGAAAAGGTGATGGATGAAAAAGAAATTTATAAGAAAGGAACTGGAAATGGATAAAAAAGCAAATGGATTGACAAGGAGAAGATGGAAAAGAAAATGAATAGAAATAGTAATGGTTGCCGGGAGAGGTCATGGGCGGAGAGTAAATTAAATAGATTGTTCAGTCTGAAAAGGAATACAGAGCCCCAACATTAAACGTGATCACCAGTGGCTCTTGTCTAAAAAATAAACAGGAAATGATGTTTTGCGTGACCAAAGTAAGCCTGCTTTTAATTAAAACGTCAGTTCTATTCAACTTGCACTGCAAATTGACGGAAAAAAAAAAATTGTGACTAGTGAACATTTGGCAAAGTTATGTGCATAATTATATATCCAATTTCTTTTCACCTGTCCTCACTAGACATACTACAGTCTTTGAAGTATTGCTGTTGATTTCAGATGACCAATTTAATAAAAGTTGTTAATATCTGAAACAAATCTAAAACACTCTCATTGTCTAATATCAGACAAAGCGACTTTTAAATTTCCTTCATTAGCATACATATCTTAAACAATTAACATCTGGTGGCGTTCAAATCATTACAGCTTCCACCAGATGTGCAAAACTTGACTCTCAGCAAATTTAAAAGCAGACATTCAGTAGTTTTATTTTATCCTTCATTTACCCAAATATTGAACTGAAAAATGATTTCACTTGCCACCTTTTAGTCAAGTGCCTTATTTGACATACCAGCTTGCCCACGGTGATATATTCAATGTTGATCATTAACACAGGTTTTTGGCCAACTAAACAAATATATATTTTTTTCTGATAATTATTTTTTCAATACTAACTACGTTTTTATTCATAACTAAATTGCAAACATAGAACACCAGGGCTCTCCTGATGATAATCAATCATTCCACAAGTCCTTATTATTTTATTTGTTCCCAAAGCATGAGTAGGAGATTCACCTCTCCAAAATTAAATTTTTGTGACACAAAACTGTGACTGGTGAATTAATTTACGATAGCATACTTTGTTCGAAGTGGTTTCCACAATTCTGAAACTTTTACACTATATGTTTTAGCTGTCCCAGAA
>BLFN01000057.1:4679461-4684461 GCA_014634225.1 Acropora yongei | reverse complement strand
TCAAGACTGCTGAAGGTAGCTCAACTCCCACCCGGTTTACGTAGAAGGCAAGCGGATCTGTATTGTTTGCTGGCAATCGTTGAATCTTCATATCTGAAAAATTAAAAAGCATTACCAAATCCAGGGAACTTACATGACATCTAGAGTCATAACTAAACTATGCACACTGCAAAGTAGAAACAAGCTGAACCAAGGAGAAAAAGTTTAAGTTATGCTATCTTATTTTGAAGCTTTTATTCCGGTGATGAACGTTATTTCGTATAATTGTGTTGAAAACAAAAGGAGAAGCTGCATGAAAACATCGCAAGCTCAGAATCAATTCCCTAGGAATCGTTCCGCCAATCTTGTCGCTTGACTAATGTGGTTTGTGAAATCTACTGCGATTGTCGGTCATGTGGCCTGCCTCGAGAGTAGTCCGGTGCAGCTCTCTTCCATCAAATAAACATTTCTTCTTTCTTCAATCTTCACAATTAGTAAGACGATTAATACCTCACGCTGAAATTGCTACTGAATAAATTGACATACCAAAGTTTTCCTCTGAAAAAATGCCGCTTTGGTTTTCGGTGAAATGAGCCATGGCATACTTAAAGGCAAAAGACTCCAATTGCTCGGTGGCTACTAGGACGTTGACAATTACTTTTCTTTCCTCAACAGTATCTTTCAAATCATCAAACAAGTTTTGGATGATTGTAACAGCATTCTGTTGGTATCAATGAAACAAAGTATTTGCTATAGCCATAGCCAATTCACTGTACACGAAGTATCGAGTAAGTCACTATTTAACTAAAAGACGCACCCTACCTCCAAATCTCGATATATCATGAAATTCTATATTTTCCTTTTATAGCTTTAATGCGATAATCACTATCAAAATCAAATCCATTGAACTGACAAAGAAATGCAAATATCACGCTTTGTCAAAGTAGTTTGGTAAAGTTCTCTTTATCACAATCATAAATTTGATAATCACTTCATGCTGTTGCTTTGGGGAGTATGGCACAGAGAAATGTATCACTAATAATTTCGTGCCACACCTGCTGCGCGATTATTGTTCCATCTTCAGCCACTCATATTGCCGTGTAGTAACGAACGTGTCGTTGCTGCAGCCGTCATCCAACTAATCAAATTGTACCAACCCTACACCTACAACTTATGTTTTATTTTTCATGAAACAAGGAAATAACATTTCCTAATTTCGATCAAAGAGATAACATATATTTCTTTACCTGTAACGAGTCCTCTTGAGTGACATTAAAGGTTTTTAGCTGAATAGAAGAAACAGGAAAATAATGAACGTGGTTAGCTGTTTCAAGGAACCCACACATTTGTCACGTTGAGAAGAAAGATTCAATTAATCATGATTTTTCAAGTTTTTCAAATGAATTATTAATTTTCTGGGAAGGCACGGTTATTCAGCAGGTTAGGAGACCATCTTTTTCATATTTTAATTACATTCACTCGCATTGCTCACTCCTCAGTACGGTTTCCGACGGTGAAAACTGGAAAAAAAAACGAAGATGAACTGCAACTTAACAAGACACAAACAGAATTAACTGTTTAAGCGTAAGGCCCATTCACAGGACAGTAAAGTACTTACCCGTCGAGGACTACGAACCTTGCAATTTTGCGCGTATAAATTATGCGTATCACGTTTTTGAGATAGGTACAGACCCATGATTTTGGAGGATTGAGACCACAAACGCTTATTAGCACGCAGTCGCAAAGGACTCGAGCACCACTTTCTTCATTCTTACGTAAGCTTGCCTAATGATTTCGTTGATCGCATGCCCAGTACCATAGGCCAATTAAGAATAGGTCCGGTCCTCAAAATGTAAAGTGTGAACGCATCGTTCCAAACTTGGTCTTTAGCCCACTTTTTGTCCTACCCGTGGTAGATTATTATCTGTGAAAACGGCTAAGCGTTTTGCAAGGGTTCTTACCCAGTTTTCCTATCGCGTAAATGTTTCTTAAAACAGTCACATTTTGTTTCAAACAATGAGGATAGCAAAGTCAGTGGGGGAATGAATGAATCAATAATAAAGTTAACGAATTGGTGGGTAATTAGACTTTAGCAAGAGGACATTCTTCTTGAATATTTAGCAACAATGTACCTTTTCTATAGCTTCATGTAGGAGCTTTTCTGAGAGGTTAGGGCCCCTTAATGATTCAATGGCGGGAGATGGAGTTGAAGGCTCCGTCGAATAGACGATAGGTGACGCTCCGGTTTTAACTGACAGGCATGTATGAATTTTTTCACTGATTGACGGTGTTGTGAATCCCTTGCTCAAATTCACAGTTGAAGTTGTTGATGTTTTCAACAGCTTTGCTGCTGCTGTTTTTATTGTTGTTGATGATGATGATGATGATGAAGATGATGAAAATGACGATGATAATATTGATGATGACGTCGACAACGATGACAATGATGTTAACGAGGACCATGATGATGATGACGATGATGGAGTTGAAGACGACGTCATAGCAGTTGCAAAACTCTGTTGCTCCGTGGAAACACTGATAACAAACTTTGAATTTCTGGCGTATGATGGAGTCGGCGATAGGATTTCTTGGATCAGAGAAACATGAAATAAGAGGTAAAAAGCTAAATATTTACATTTAGGCCAAAAAAAATGGAAGAAGTAGCAAGGTGTGGAAACATAAGCAATAAAATATTTTGGGCTTTAAACATATTTACATATTTACATGGAGTAAGGTATTTGTTTAATTTTAGGTCCTAATTGAGCCTGGTATTTAGAAAATAAGGCAATCAAACTTGCTTGAGCAACATATTTACTTGGGATTCTCTTTTACTCTTACTAAGTGTTCAACCAAAAACATAATAATTCTTTTACACGATAAAAGAAACGTACTTTGTTCACAGATGTAACTGTGCTTCTCTTGGCATCTTTTCGCAACCAGACGAGGTTCTTTATGGCGCAGTACGAAGCAAAACCAAAATGTGCATTTGATGGGCGAGGAACAGATGTTTGAAAAATTTGCCGGAGAAGAAGCGTTTTGGTTCCAACAAAAGTTATGTTCTCTGTTCCAGCTTCAAACGCGAGAGCAATGGACCCAACATGAAACAAACAAACAAACAAACATGAAACAGTCTGTCATGGATCATCATAAACTAAAATGCACAATTCAAAGAGTGATAGAAGCGACTCTCTGAGTTTGTTGTTAACCTCGACCTCAATTGCCTCTCAGTTGTGGGTTGAACCGACCAGCCCACAAATGAAAAACTTCCTGTCGAACTGATCATCCTAGTAATTATCATTGCAATCGTTCGGAACAGAATCTCCTTTTGGAACCTAGGGTGCCCGTTGGCAACGACAATTGAACTTTGACATCTGGGACCTTCAACGAAAAAGGAGTAAAAATGAGTGGCGTGACCCAGTTTCCAAGGGACAAAATACACATGGTAATTTTCTGAGATTATACGCCCTTTGGGATGGATTTTTACATCTGTCGTTTATGGTGATCCAAAACTTCAGCACCAAGAGAAATGAAGGGTATCGTTTTAAACAAACTGTGATGCAGCATTGATGGGGAAACGAAACACGGAAATCTGGTTTTAAACTATATATTAAGAGTTGAAACCACTAAGAAGAAAGTTGCAAGAAAGTTACAAAGCTGACGTTTTGATCGTTACCCCGTTTCAGAGTGAAGGCAAATACCCCTGCTGTGTTTAATTAATCTAGCTTTTCATACACGGGCTCATATCCTTTCAATGCCTCCTTGCAAGGGCAAATGTTCTAGCATGCTGATGTCTACCATAGAAATGGAGGCGACTTACAGATATTAGTTTATTAAAACTTAAAGTCTATCAGAATCTTGATTTTCTGTCACATACTGGAACGAAATCGGCTAACTCTAAAGTCATACACGATTCAAATAGCAAAAAAAAAAAACAAGCAACAACACTTATCTTTCTCACAGAAATTCATGCGTTAGGAAATATGGTTTTGAGAAGACATCGCGCTTCTGTGTTGTGTTTTGCGCAACGCATTAGGGTGACGTGCAAGGCAATCCAGTAAAACGTGATAGCCTTTGAGCTATTTAAAAATTCTTAAACACTTTTTTTGTTTACGCCATTTCCATCTTGCACTTTAATTAGCAAGGTTAGATGCACGAAAAAAGGGCGATGAAGCAGCTGCATGGGGAAATGGAATGGAGGGCAAGAGCTGCTCCTTACGATGATGCTTTTTGCCCACAGCCACTTTTTCTTCAAGGGGAGTTTCTTTTTCTACCTGTTACCTTGTATACCTCCTGCTGCGAAGCATTAGTAGTAGCAGTAGCAGCAGCAGCGGTCGCAGTGGCAGTTGCAGCACTAGCTGTATTAGTTGTGTTAGAAGTGGTAGTGGTACTGGTAATAGGAGTTGGGGCGGGTAATGGTCGCAATCTTGGTAGAAGTGCTAGTAGTAGTAGTTGTAGTAGTAGTAGTAGTAGTAGTAGTAGTAGTAGTAGTAGTAGTAGTAGTAGTAGTAGTAGTAGTAGTAGTAGTAGTAGTAGTGGTAATGGTAGTGCTAATAAAAGTTGGTCACAAGAAAGTTACAGTAACAGACCAATTTGCAGTTGTAGGTGGAAATTCCTTGCAAAGCATTGGCATTTCCACTCCATTTGGAGCTTAACTGCCAGATCATCAGTTCATTTGAATGTCCCAATTCTGTGTCACTGTTTGGCTCGGTTTTAAAGTAAGTCTTGGCAGACATCTCACTCGATTTATGTGTTTGACGCTTACACGCCTAGACCCACTTAAACCCAGAGGTACTCAACATTTGAAAACTCGGCTATCATAATTGTGCCCATCAGTTTCACTGGTAATGATAAACGGGCAATTTATCATTAGAGACATGTTCGCCATCGTTTTCCTTTTGTAGTATACTTTCTCATACCTTAGAGCTGTCCAGTATATCCCATTTTCGCGTGGGAAGGAGCAGTTCATCTTGCGTTTTAGCTCCAATTCATCTTTGAATTTTGGTTCCGTGCCATTTATTTTT
>BLFN01000057.1:4602467-4604967 GCA_014634225.1 Acropora yongei | reverse complement strand
CATCAGAAGAGGGACATCTAGCATGTACGTGTCACAAAGGCCATAAGCCTCATCATCGCAAAGCTCAGGCTACCAATGCAGCCAAAAAGACAGCTGCAGGGCGTGAAAGCACCAAAATGTCTGAATGTCAACAAAATGAGGGCAGACACCATTAAGCAGTCCTTTGCTGCCACCTTGAAAGAACACCTAGAGCCCATCGTGCTGGATAACCAAAATGTGGAAGCAGCATGGGGTGTGCTCCGTGTGACCAAGCATCAAAGAGAGTGAGGTGATGCATCAACTCGCTCCAGGAAAGTACCACGTTGAATCCAACATCTCCATCAAAAGACTCAACGCAGTCGACAAGTTCACGTATCTTGACAAAACACTTACCCCAACAGTTGTCATGGACGTCGAGGTCAACACCAGACTTGCCAAGGCAAGTGTTGCCTTCAGCAGACTCCACAAGAATGTGTCGGACAGAAGAAGCATTGCCATGGAGACAGAGATCAAGGTCTACCAAGCGGTAATGCTCACCACTCTGCTCTGTGGCTGTTAGTCGTGGACAGACTACCAACGCCATGCCAGGACGCTGAAACACTTCTACATCACCAGTCTGAGAAGATTACCTAGCTTAAAATGGAAAGACAAGATCCTAAAAGCAGAGGTGCTCACTCGAGTAAACTTTTCCAGTATCCATACCATCAAGAAGCAGAGCCAGCTACGTTGGGCAGGCCATGTAGTTCGCATGCCAGACCATCGGCTTCTCAAGAAACTCCTGTTCGGCGAGCTCCAGCATGGAAAACGCTCCCTTGGAGGCCAGAAAAAGCGCCACAACTCATGGGAGCAGATAGCGATATAAAGAACAAAGTGGTGGGCAGCTGACAGGAATGCTTCAGCCGAGTAACGCCTCTAAGTCTCCGACAGCAGCCACCACATTCTGTCCATACTGCCATCAGAACCTTCCGAGCGCCGATTCGCCTTGTCAGTCATCACCGCACCCACAGGGACAGACTCTTCCAGGGTTTAGGGTTACAAACATACTTGCCCATACGTTAGAGCTGTCCAGTATGTCTTGTTTTCGCCAGTGTAAGAGCAGTTCATCTCGAGTTTAAGTTACATCCTTGAATTTCGCTCCTGTGACACCTCTATTTTTTTAATGTGTTTTGCAATCGATTTGCATCGTATTTCTTCTTTGTGCTAGAGTTGCTCAAGGATGAACACCAGTCTACAGAATCAAAATGGACAAATATATCTTACACACTTTTTAGTTACTGGAGGAATTGCATTCATTGCATACTACCGCTCTCTCATCTCGAGCCAGGTTAAAAGGCTTCAAGCAAGATGGACACACTAGCCCCGAGCTGTTGGGTAATCTTAAGTCTTGTGGCAGAAACAAGATGGCCATTTTCCCTTAAAAAGGTTTCTACATTGGAAAATATTTCCATCTCTTGCCTCATAACCTCATAGTTGATCCATCATTCTATTGGGCTGTATCTCTGCATTGCTGGCCGCTTTCTAGTTTTCCGGCAAGATGACCAGCTGGGCTACGTGAAAACATGCTGAATCAGTGTCGTGTAAAGATTTCTAGTAAACGAAAGTCAAAATTTTTGCCAACATTGCCTATGGTATGGACATAGCAGGTAACCCTCAGTAGCTGAGGGTAATAGGTCTGCACTTGCTGAAGAGTAGCTTGTTGATAGTTACGCCATCCTTCATAGCAGCAAGAAGAACTCTTTCTTTTCACTTCTTCATAAGACTTCCTCAGCAGGTGTATTTTTGGCAGATGAAATGCATTTTTTTTTATACAGCTCTTCTTTTCGCTCAATGTCTCGTTACAGGCATTACGTCACAGTTTACCTTTTATAGAAATTAGAAAAAAATGGACAAACACTTTGAGTTTACAAGACATGTGTCGCTCGATTATCGATCATCTTCAGTTGCAAGTGTTCGTTACAGTGCTAATTTGAATTTCAGTCAATGTTACAATTACTTGCGTTAATACATGCGTTTAAAGTTTAAATTGCCGGTAAATGTTACAACAATTCTAATCGAAAACAATCGAATAATGCAACAACAGCACCAAAAACTACTGAAACTAGCACTAAACCAAAAATGTATCTCCGCATGCTTTAGCTGCCAATTTAGATTGTGATTTTCCCAGCTTACATGAGCACCCTCTTTGAACAACAACTGGAAGCGATAAGGTGCCGTATCTAAAATGGAGAAGCAGCTCTCAGAACAGAGTCTTTGAAAATCCTCAGATTGTAGCTAATGTTGGAAAATGTGGGAAGGCCTGTCCCTTCCCAGATGCTCGCAAATGTGCGTCAAGGCATTACATCCTGCACAAGTGCATTGTGAATTTCCTCTTTTACACTGAACATATTGCGGATCTTAAATGACGAAAAAGCGAGGCTTTTGTCTAAATCGACGCAAAAATGCTTAGCTAGTTCACTTAACTTTCTCTGAGCTTCTGTGAAGGAAAAAGGTATTTGTAAGTGACATGAAATTGAGGTTCCTA
>BLFN01000057.1:4588673-4589917 GCA_014634225.1 Acropora yongei | reverse complement strand
CAAACAAATAGCAGCGACCTAAAAGCAATCGTTGGAAAAAAGTCATGGGTGGAAAGGGAAATTAAATAAATTGTTCTAAGAACAATATCTTTAATTTAGACAGGAAGACACAACGACGTTAAACTTGATAACCAGTAGCACTTGTTTGAAACATAAACAACAATTGGTGTTTTCGTGACCAAACTTAAGCCGGCCATGTAATTAAAACGTCAGTTCTATTTAGTTTGCACAGCAAATTGACTGTACAACCTGTGACTTTGTGAAAATGTGGCAAAATTAGATGCATAATTATATATCCAATTTGTTTTCACCTATGCTCACTAGATATTCTACAGAGTCTTTGAAATATTGCTGTTGATTTCAGGTGAATCTTAATAAAAGTTGTTAATCACTGAAACAAACATAAAACCGTCTCATTGTCTAACATCAATCGTAGCGCCTTTTTTATTTCCATCAGTGGCATGCATATCTTAAACAATTATGATCTGGTGACGTTCAAGAATAGTAAACCTTTTTAGCTTCCACAAGGTCTGCAAAACGTGACCCTTACCGCATTTAAAAGCAGATATATCGGAATTTTATTTTATCCTTCATTTTCAAAAATATTAAACTGAAAATGGTTTTATTTGTCACTCCTTCATTTCATGCCCGATAGACGTACCAGCTTATCCACGCTGACAAATATATCCAATGTCCATAATTAACACACGTTTTGGCCGACGAAACAGATAAACATTTTTTTTCGTGATGATTTTTTCCATACTAGCTCTTTCTTTTATTCGTAACTGAATCTCAAACATAGAACACCAAGGCTCTCCTGATCATGATAATCAATGATTCTACAAGTCCAAGTTCGTATTAATTTATACTTTACCAAAGCATGAGTTGGAAGTCCACTTTTCCAAAATTAATTTTTTGTGATACTAAACTGTGGCCTGGTGAATTAACATACTATAGCATACTTTGTTCGAAGTGGTTTCCACAATTCTTAAAACGAAAAATATTTGTTAAAAAATAGCCTCAGTCTTGCCCGGGTAATTAGCCACAAGTGAAAGCGGCATACATATATTATCTGCTTTACTCAGGTACTTTAATTTCGCTAGAATTCCCAAAATTCCCAATAAGAATTCTAGTAACGCAGGTAAGACTGCAATAATACGGTTCAGGTGGAGCTCACTTCATTTCAATGCTTACGATTGGGTTCTTAACCTAATAAAGCTGATCATTAACTTTATGTCTCATTC
>BLFN01000057.1:4577358-4578663 GCA_014634225.1 Acropora yongei | reverse complement strand
AAAAAAAAAAAAGAAGCAAACCAAAAGAAAAAAAGAAAGAAAGAAAAAACAAGGAATCAAAGAAACAAAACACGTGGACCAAAAAGTGAGGGTGAGTTTGAACTGCAATATGAAGCCGGTAATTTACAGTGAATAAGCGATTTTGTTTTGTAAATTTCGTTGGCTCCTAATTGTGCTGCGATATCCATTGGCTGCTAATTGAGCAAGGCGTTCGAAATTGACAGTCTTTGATAGACTTGGTTGTGAAAGAAAGGGACAAAAATGGGTATGTTCCATTAACTAAGGTACGAGCTTAGGACAACTGGATTTAGAAAAGGCATGAATATGACTGATCGACGAGAATTGACCCCGACTTGCAAACACGCTGAGAGAGATCGACCCACAGCCATTCCCAATCAGCGAGGCCTGAATTGCCAAACCCATTCTGACTGTGCTCCAGCCTGTACCCTGATAATAGAAGAACATACGGTAAAAGAAGTTATTACAATGCAGTCGTAATATTCTTTCTTTTGAACAACAAGAGGTAAAGTCAAGTACATGTTCATTCAAGGAATCGCAAGGTTAGCTTTTGTGAAGCAATCCCTTTAAGGGCCCCTGATTGAAGGCATATAAAATCGGAAAACCTTCAACATTCAAATAATTGCTATAACGTATTACTTAATGCGGTGTAGCTGGCTTTTATCGGTCTCGGCATGAAAGTGTCTGAACATTTCAGAGGCACCTGCCGTTGGAAAACCCTTTAACGACCTTCTTTAACGAACGGGCTTCATTGTCATGAAGTTTCCAAATTGTAATGCAGTTTATTTCGATTTTAATGGTTTAGGATATGGATCATTGATGAACCTCAGCGTAGTTCTGCATAAGAAGAAATCTTACCGTTTTGTATTTAGGAGAACTGAAGTGAAAAATTGTTCATTTTTCTTAAATTAATTTTTAGGTAGTTGAATGTATAAAAAATATTGTGTCAAAAAGTCCAAAAAAATTCGAATTCGAGGGCTGTGCTTTGAATTATGGATCACGTTTTTTTCACTTCAATTCATGGCATCAGTGAGAAGAGGAGGGCCCCGAATTGAGGTGAATCAAACTGGGTGCCGTAACTTCCAGTACGGGCCGAGAAAAGGTTAGTAAGATAGTTCTTTATCGATCACGAAAGCACACCACTAGGTCGTGCAGTCCGTACTTCAGAATGCGGATCTTCCAATCAACCAATCATACTGCACGTAGTACAGTCTTGAGAGATAGGACAGTAGCGTTTGTTGCATTATTTTAAAGCAAATGCATTTCGCAGCCTTTACCTCGAAATGC
>BLFN01000057.1:4564858-4569858 GCA_014634225.1 Acropora yongei | reverse complement strand
ATCTGGGATACATTTTGAATGCCGTTTTGTTTCTCCTTGGCGTTAAACATTAACCATTAAAGGAGCTCAAATATTCCAATTCCGTATGTTATTTTGATTTAATTTCTCTGGTCTGTAGTTGAAAGGAAATTTCACGGAAATACGGTAGAAATCGGAAGGTGCTTTCAAAGTTTCAACTTCAATGATTAAGAATAGTTTCATACACCGGTTGAGTGAAAGGTGAGTCTAATCTTCAGACAGGAAAAAAAGTTGGTTCCCAACATTAATTTTCTACGAACTATTAAAATGAATCAGTTTTTTTTTCTACTCTGTACAGTCCTGCATCGCAGCTTCAAACCATTTTTTTTCTTTATTTTGATTTATCTTTTGTCTTTTTAGTATACCGTGATTTATTGTTCGCCTTTTCTTTTAATTAGTGTAAGGTTTTCAGTTAACGTGAACGGCTTGAGCTCGCACGATGAGTATTTTGTGCTCCTAGAGCAAATTCTGGTTATATATCATTGTTTAAATGAAAGGAAGATTCCTACATTTGGAGAAAGAACTAAACACTGATGTGGCTTTGTAAGATCGACAGCGATGGTTGTTTCTCTGTCCTCCCTAGAGAATAGACTGATTTTTCAATATGCACAATTAGTAAGACGCCGGGCTAATTGCCTCTGACTCTGATTTTATACGGCCTTCTGGGGAAATTGCCATTGAACAAATTGACATACCAGAGTCGGTAACTTGAATAATGCTCAGGCTTTTTCTGAGATCTGAGTCTTGGCATGCTCAAAGGCAAATGACTCCAATGTTGGAGTGACTGCCAAGACGTTAACACTTCCTTTGCCATCGTTAGTGTCAATAGAATCAGCCAACCGTTCTTGGATGGTTATAGTAGAATTCTGTTGGTATCAATGTAACAAAGTATTTGTTGTATCAACAGCCACTTTATCCCAGAAGGGACGGGACCTTACATCATACACGTTGTACGGTATCAAGAGAGCGACTGTTTACGTAAAAGACGCACCCTATCTCCTATCTCGTTACCTCATTAATTTCTCCATTTCCTTCCTTTGCTCAGATGTGGTAATCACCGTTAATATCAAATCCATCGAACTCACAAGGACATGTAAATGTAAGGCGTAGTTTGTTTAACGAGTTGGTTACAGTTTCTTTTGTCAGAACCGTAAATTGATGATCATTTCAGCACATTGTTGCTTCGCATAGCATGGCACAGAAATATATCACTACTAAGTGTGTCGTGGGCGTGCAGCAAGATCATTGCCCCACGTTCAACCAATAATATTTCTGTTTAGTTGCGCATGTGTCATTGCTGCAGCCGCCATTATAATTAATGAACTTGTCCTATAATTACAACTTCTGTTAATTTTTTTTCATGAAACAAAGATCTGAAATAACATTTCCTGATTTCAAACTGATAAATGAGTAAATCATAAAGTGAGTGAGTTAGGGGCAAATACGTGTGCTTAAAAGATGTTTAGCCATAATGCACCTTTTCTATAGCTACCCTGAGCTCTTATTTAGCTGACTTTAACAAGTTTTGCATGATTGTAGCTGCATTCTGTTGGTGTAAATGAAACAAAGTAGTTGTTAGGTGTTATTTCACGTTATTCCAGGAGGGACAAAATCATGCCTCATACACGTGGTATCGCTTCATCCACTGTTTTACATAAAAAGTGTTTTTTCCTTTCGTTGCTCAAATGCAATGGTCACTGTCAACATCAAATCCATATAAATGACAAGGAAATGCAAATGTCAGACCTCGTCAAACGAGTTGGTTTAAGTTTTTTTTTAAACTGTAATTTGATGATCATTTCATGCTGTTGCTTTGCAGAGTATGGTAACGAAATATATCATTCGTAAGTGCATGCCGCACGAGCAGCACTATCATTGTTCCACGTTCAATCAATCATGTTTTTCCTTCTTGGCTCATGTGTCGTTGTTAGAGCCGTCATCTAGTTATTAAATCGTCCCCACTCTAAAAGTACAACCACTGTTTTAATTGTCCTGAAACAAAGAATTAATATTTCCCAGGATTGAATAGAGAATTGACATATATTTCTTTACCTGAGTTGTTATAAGAGACATTTAGGGTTTGGAGATGAACCAAGGAAACAGGAAAGAGCACTAAGATAGTTGACTAGTGTTTCAAGGAGGCCACACATTTGTGACGTAAGCAGGAAAAGGTTTAATTTTTATTACTGGTTAACTTATTAAGTTATTTTGACTTGAGTTTCTGTTTAGTGGCGCGTGTGTCGTTGCTACTGCCGTCAACTATTTAATGAAATCGTCTCAATCCTGTAACTATAATCCTGTAACTATAATCTCAATCCTGTAACTATAATTTCTGTTTCATTTTTCATGAAACAAAGAACTTGAAGAAATAACATTTCCCGATTTCGAACTGACAAATAAAATAAAATATATTGTTTAGTTACCTTTAAGGAGTCCTTATAAGTGACATTTAGGTTATTGATCTGCAACACGGAAACAGTAAAAGACGATAAAATAGTTGATCGTTTCAAGAAAGCCACACATTTGAAGTAAAAGCTTTAATCATTATGACTGGTTAACGATATAAAAACTTTACATGTGTTGGGTTAGCACAGTAATTCAACACGTTATAGTCGAGTGTTTTCTTTATGTTAAAAATCACATTCGTACGCATCCCTTACATCCAAAGGGATTGCTCGTGCATTCCAGTGAAAATCGAAAAAAAAAAAAAAGCAAACAAACAAACAATCAATAAAAAAACAAAAAAAAAACAAAAACAAAACAAGATAACAACACTTAAAAGGGCCGTTAACACGACGGAAAATTATGTATAGATCGGGCAAGAAAGAAGTGTTTCTTTGAGATGGGTGAGGACCCGTGATTTTTGGGGCTTTGGGGCAATAAATGGCTTTGGCCACATATCCAGAAAAAAACACGTAAACTGCGTGATAATTTCGGTGACCGCTTGCGCAGTACTCTAGTTTCACATTAAAGGTCCAGTCCCCAAAATGTGTAGTTTAAATTTGGTCCTTCGCTATTTTATTGTGCGACAGGTGGTAATTTTTTTTATTATAACAAAAATTACGATAACGTTTCATGTGTGTTTGAGATAGCCAATCAGCTGTTGACCTCTCACCCTCTCTATTTAGCGCCGTGAATGAATGCCAATGCGTTTTCTTCTTGTTGCTAGTAAGATGTTTATATGGTAAACAAAGTAATCCGTGGTTGCTTACAGTTTGTTTCAAAGAACAGGACTGGCAAAGACAGTCAGTGAGTGAACGAGTAAATAATAAAGTAAGCGAGTTAGCAGGTAGGTATCCTTCAGAAAAAAAAAGACGATTTTCTTTATGATCAAGCAATATTGATGTACCTTTTTTTATAGCTTGAAGTGCGTTTGCAAAGCTAACCTATGTAAACTGAAAGAAGATGCGTCAAAATTCCTGCATATTCTAGGTATTCTTATAGTTCTATATCTTTGACAATCTATCAGTTAGGCCTTCTAGTCGCTTCCTTTTTTTTTTTTAGTTTGCTGCTACGTTCATATTCCTTCAGCCGCTCTTCAATGGTTATAAAGGCTTACATCTCTAACAAGGATAACCACTTAAATCGTCTACATCGCGCTCGTTCTCAGATGTCTTAGCTTTTTCTGTTTCAATATAAGGATCCATAGATGCCCGGAATATAGTTGTATTCTGAGTCATCATTATATATGCCGCTTAGATCAGAGTAAGACTCCGAGGATGACATTTTAAACAGTGAAATTTCTGTAAACACAAACCCTCGAAACATCAAAGTTCTCATAACAACGTGGGCGGCATTTCTGTCGCTGCGTCACTCTCTCAGTCGGCAACAATCTCCCCTACTGGGTTCGACATAAAAATCGCAACCACACTTTGCGAGGTGTGTAAGAATTCGAAGAAAAGGGATATATATTTTTTTCGAAATTCGTATTTCTAGTTGCTTCAATTTCAAATATAAAAGCCTGACGGATAGACATATTGACGCCAGCAAAGTTTGTTTTCACTTAGTTCCCTCTCTTAATTCCCTAGAATACTCCAGTTTATCGTTCACACTCGCAGCTTTATTTTTTTTTTGGTACTTTTATAAGAAGAAATAATATTTACAAGGACAACAAAGTGAGTTTGGGCTAATTTATTAATCCATTCACAGATTGTTATGAACATTTTCTCTACGTGGAGAATAATGACAGATACTACAGTGCAACCCCGGTAACTCGAACTCGGATAACTCGAACTCCCCCGCTAACTCGAACTGAGTCTCAATTCCCTTGGATTTGACCCAACTTTTCAGTCAACTTTACTCGGTTAACTCGAACTCGCATAAGTCAAAAACCCCGATAACTCGAACTAAATTTCGTTTCCCTTGATCAAAATTTACCCCGATAACTCGAATTTCTTGTTCTTATAACTCGCCACCGATGCCCATTGATATATCCCATTGGCTTTTCTCATCGCGTGACGTGATCGAATTCTAACACTACAACAATGACTGGAGCAATTTGATTTTAATTAGTTCAACAATTAGATCACGTATTTGACAGTTACTTACCGATCATAGGAGTCATACTGGAAATCAGAAGCCATATACAGCAAAATGAAACATTGGCAGAAAGAACCTTCAGGAACTCCCTACGACAGCAGACACTGCGTTCATTTTTTGTGCCTTAGGAGTAAGAACTTTACGGATATTAGAACGACCCCAAAACAAAAGGGAACATAAATTGAGTGTATTTTAATACACTCAATTTATGTTAACTTAAAAGTTACATTCGCAGTATTGCATTGTCGTAACAATGCATAATCGTTACAATTGTTACAAAATGTATTACAGTTTCTAGTGAAATAAGTTAAATTTGCACTGTATTGTATAACCAAGTGCTAAAAATCAATAAACTATTAATTATTAACCTGGAAAATTGGAACTTTTTTTAAAATATCGATTAAAATCGATTAAATTAAATCGATTAATCGATTTAAATCGAC
>BLFN01000057.1:4537358-4539858 GCA_014634225.1 Acropora yongei | reverse complement strand
GGCCAAATCAAACTTACAATTCTGGTACAAACTGACTGATATTATTGTAGATAATGAAGATTAAAATATCTGGTGAAAAGAAGAAAATGAAACATTATCAGTTAAGACTATCAATTAAGCAGTTCTCAAGTGATAAAATGTATACCTTACGTAAAAAAAAATGTTAGATTTAAACATGATCAAAGGTCAGTGGAGAGTGTTTGATTGAGCTGTAGTGTTTGGTTTCAAGAATACGAATTTCTACATAGCTTTGAAGTGAACTAAACTTGTGTAAAGCGCTACATGAGGAATATTTTGGTGGATCATGCAAGTGGAACGAGCTTATAGTATGCTAGATGCCTGAGGCTACTACAGCTGCGGATTTATTTTAAATCCAGGCGAAATGCTAGCAAGCCAGTCCGTTAAAACCTTGAAATTAAAATGGCTTCAAAGACAGTTTTTCCAAAACAAAAAGTCAGGTGAGTTGTTGGAAGCATGAAAAGTGTTATTAACTGAATAGGCAGACTGGGTGTGGTCCTTACTTTCGACGAGAGACAAACGAACGAGTGAAATACACGCGCGCCGCGTGTATTTTGCTTGCTTGTCTGTGTGGAATAACATGTGGTCTTCAAAATTAAAACGAAAGTTGCAAGCTGAGGAGCTCTGGAAGTCAACACCTTCTAGTTAAATCTCAAATAGTTTTGTTCGTATTTTCTGCTAAATATTTATCATATGGAGAGCGCCAAGCACTCTTTGCAAGAAGCAAACCCCTACACTAAAAAACGCGTCTGGCTTAAATGACGGTCAAGGCTCTAGCAACGAGCAGTAGTAATTATTAACTTTTTCCTTTCAAGACTTCTGAAGGTAGCTCAACTCCCTCCCAGTCTTTCTCGAATTGCTGTGTTGCATCATTTATGTAGAAGGCAAGGGAATCTGTGTTGTTCGCTGCCAATCTTTGAATCTTCATCTCTGAAAAATTAAGAAGCATTAACAAATCCACGGAACTGACATGACACCTAGAGTCTTGTATCTGAGCTACATTTTGAAGGAGCGATGTTTGTGTTCCTTCTTGATGTTCAAGCATTAAACGTGAACTATTAAAGTAGTCCGAGTATTCCAGTAGTATTCCATTTAATATGTTACTTTGATTTTTATTTGTTCAAGTCAAATATCATTGAAATCCGGTAGAAATCGGAAAGTACCTTCAAAGTTTGAAACTTCTGAATGATTCAAAATTTCACACACTTGTTAGGTGGGAGGTGGGGGTCAAAATTGATTGGCTTTCGAATGATGTTTCCAACATTGATTTTCAATAGGAGCCTATAACTCATCGACTCCTGTTTTCAACAAACTGTCAATTTTTTCACAGTCCCTTACCGCTGCTTCAAACCTTTTTGATTTTGGTTTGTATTTTTGTCGTTTTTAGTATGCTATGCTTTGGTGTTAGCCCCCTCCTTTTCTCTGTCAATTGCTGTAAAGTATTTAATGGTATGAGCTCTCACGATGAGAATTGTGTGCTGTTGTGGCACATTGTGAGCATAAGCATTGTTAAAATATTAAACAAAAATACACCTTGACATAGAACTAGACAATGGAAAGTAGAACCAAAGACGGACAAAAAAGTATATGTTATGCTATCTTGTTTTGAAACTTTTATTGCGGTGATGAACAGCAATTCTTATACTATTGTTGGGAACAAAATGGGAAACCTTCATGAAAACATCGGATGTTTAGAATCAATTCCCCTAGGAATCGTACCGCCGATTTTCTCTCTTCACTAATGTGGTTTATAAGATCGACAGCGACTGTTGGTCACATGGCCTGCCTCGAGAGTAGTCTGGCGCGGCTCTCTCCCGTCAAAACAAACATTTCTTCTTTCTTCAGTCTTCAAAATTAGTAAGACGACTAAAATAGCTCACGTTGAAATTGCTACTGAATAAATTGACATACCAAAGTTTTTCTCTGAAAAAGTGGCGTTCTGGTTTTCCGCGAAATGAACCATGGAATACTTGAAGGCAAAGTACTCCAATTGTTCTGTGGCTACTAGAACGTTGACAATTCCTTTTCCTTCCTCAACGGTATCTTTCAAATCATCAAACAAGTTTTGGATGATTGTAACAGCATTCTGTTGGTACCAATAAAGCAAAGTATTCGCTGTATCCACTACTTATGCACGATACACGAAGTATCGAGTAAATCACTGTTTACCTAAAAGACGTACCCTTCCTCCCATCTCGTTACCTGATGAATTTCTATATTTTCCTTTCGTAACTCAAATGCGATAATCAGTGTCATTATCAAATCCATTGAACCGACAAGATAATGCAAATGTAATGCTTTCAAAAAATGTCAAAATAGTTAATTAAAGTTTTCTTTTGTCAAGATCGTAAATTTCATGATCGTTTTAACTTGGTGCTTTGCAGAGTATTGCACAAGAAAATGCATTACTAATATCTTCGTGCCGCCCGATTGTTCCACCTTCAGCCAATCATGTTTCGGTCTAATGACACACTTTTCGTTG
>BLFN01000057.1:4517358-4522358 GCA_014634225.1 Acropora yongei | reverse complement strand
GTAGCTGCAACTGGAACACGAGGAACAGGCACAGCGACTGTAGCATCGGCAGGAGTAGGATGGCAAGGAAAGGAAGGAGAAAAAAGCTGCGCTACGTCATCTCCTGTTCAGACATAAGTTTCTCATCAGATTCATTCTCAGTACCATAAACAGGATAAGGAGTAGAAGAAGAAGCATAAGCAGGGAGAGGCGATCTCCGGCCTCCCTGCAAACCTCGTTCCCAGGGTCTCTCTTCTCTGCCTCCCTTAGTCGTTGGACCAGAGACCCTGGTTGTGGCTGGTCACGTGACCACCCAGAATCTGGGAGGTAGAAAAATCTGCTGGAAGGGTGGGGCAATAGGGTTTTGCTCTCGACCAAATGTACTTGAGTACCCAACCACCCTGCGGTTTTGGATGGATAGATGGTCACTTGACCAGCCGCAACCAGGGTCTCTGTTCCAACGACTAAGCCTATACTCTCTGGCAACATGGCGGGTAAGCATATGACGACGGCGTCGATGCAAGCCAGAGAGAGGCTTCCGCCGACGTTTACACATGTGGTAGACAGAATGTCTGTTTTAAATTACCCAAGCTGACTTCAGAAAGGAATACTTTGTCACCTGCGCTTAAAAAAAAATTATTTTCGCTTCTTTTTCTCTTGTCCTCTTCTCACCTACCCTCTCGTACAGTGCCCATGTTGTGGATCCTATGACAACTCCATGAAAGGCAACCGTCATTTGTTCTTAGTGGAATGCAACAAAATAGACTGTTCTGAGAAAAATATTTTTAATTTAAACAGGAAGACACAACGACGTTAAACGTGATGACCAGTAGCAATTGTTTGAAACTAACAACAACTGGTGTTTTCGAGACCAAAATAAGCCGACTATGTAATTGAAATGTCAGTTCTATTCAGTTTGCACAGCAAATTGACTTGTCACTTTATGAAAATGTGGAAAAAATAGATGCATGATTACATATCCAATTAGTTTTCACCTGTTTACTAAACATTCTACAGAGTTTGAAATATTGCTGTTGATTTCAGATGACCAATCTTAATAAAAATTGTTAATCACTGAAACAAATATAAACCCTCTCAATGTCTAGCATCAGTCGTAGCGGCTTTTTTATTTCCCTCAGTGGCATACATATCTTACCGTTTTAGCTTCCACAAGATCTACAAAACTTGACTCCTAGCACATTTAAAAGCAGAGATATAGGAATTTTTTTTATCCCTCATTTTCCCAAATATTAAACGGAAGATTGCTTTATTTCCCACTTCTTCGTTTCATGCCTAATAGACATACCAGCTTACCCACGCTGACAAATGTATTCAATGTCCATAATTAACACACATTTTGACCAACTAAAGAAATATACATTTTGTTTTAATAATTTTTTTTTTTTAATACTAGCTCCTTTTTTATTTATAACTGAATCGCAAACATAGAACACCAGGGCTCTCATGATCATGATAATCAATGATTCTACAAGTCCCTATTAATTTATACCTTACCAAAGCATGAGTTGGAAGTCCACTTTTACAAAATTAAATTTTTGTGACACAAAACTGTGGCCGGTGAATTAACATATTATAGCATGCTTTGTTCGAGGTGGTTTCCACAATTCTGAACACGAAAAATATTTCTTAAGGAATAACCTCAGTCTTGCCCCGGTAATTAGCCACAAGGGAAAGCGATATATATATGATCTACTTTACTCAGCTACTTAACTTCGCTAGAATTCCCAATAAGAATTCTAGTAACGCAGGTAAGCCTACAATAATACGGTTCACTGAGGCAGAGCTCACTTTATTTCTATGCTGCCGATTAGTTTCTTAGCCTAATAAAGCTCATTATTAACTTTATGTCTTATTCATTTCAGATAATTCATTTCCGATCACTTCTTAAATCACCATGAATTGTTCGACCATTTCAAGCTGAAAAAAAAAATTACTTATGGCAAACAAACGGCTAAAACTGAGCCAATTACTTTTAATCCGAGACCTTAAGCTTTTGACAGTGCGAAAGAAGACAGTGCTTGTAGATTATTTTCATAACAAAACTAATAAGCGATGCAACACCTGATAGAAGCATACCAGAGGCTTAAATGAATGGTAATTGTTTTTGTGAAAAGAAATTGGAAAAACAAATAGTACTTTAAACTCTAGAACAAGAAGAAATTGTTAACTGACAGAGGTTTTATGGAAGGGGAGTTTTAGTTGCAGGTAATGTCGTCCAAGTAAGGTGTCTGATAATCATAATGACAAAACCTTGCCCAAACCCACCATACGATCAGATTGTCCTACTTATCTTTTGATCGTCCAAACATTGGCATGCTTTTGACCAGATATCTCTTTTTACTTAAGAAAAAAACAAAACAAAAAAACAAACAAAACAAAGAACAAAAATTAAACTCTTGGAAACACATCCGAGGAGAAAAGAAACAGCTCTTTTAAAGAACACTCACCACTTAAATAACATACGAGATGCAAAGATAGCATATAGCTCGCCAGCCATATTCCGTTCTGTATATATAACATTCTTCAAGGCCAGATAGTTTTGAACTCTGCCTCTACGTAGTCAAGAAGCTTGATTTTGTCAAAACCTTTCACCTGTGTTAAGGTTTGAAAGGTAAGCAGACAAGTCTAGAAACGAGGTATTGATCCATCCTTTTCACCTGCATCTTTAGTAATAATGACGCAGGCAAACTTTATTGACTGAGCTGTACTGTTTCCATAGCAAAACACGCTAATTTGCGATTTTATGAAAAAATACTGCGAGGATCGTTTACACTGAAACAGTACTAAGAAAAAAATACGACTAAATGTTGAAAATGTAGATAATTTTAAAATTCATCCAGAATAATTCAGCCATGTTAAATTGGGGTTTTGCAAATGTTCAATGAAGTGTGATCTTCCGGTGACCACGTAATGAAGCTATTGTCGAAGCGAGCTCGAAAATTGTTTGAAGCAGGTTAAAAATGTGTTTTCTAACAAAATCTATAGTTTTCAAGAAGGGTTTAAATCATTGATTAATTGAAAGTTGGAGGCCATTCTTTGTATACAGACCGGTCTGGTCGGCCAGTTCTGACAAAGTTTAAGCGTCCATACCCTGACATTTTGGCTAAGTGGTCCTGTCAGTGTAATCAACATTGAGATAAATTGGAGGTTGTACTATAGCCAATATAGACAAAATGCCACTTGCAAAACAACTGAAAAGAAAACCGCAACAAAAAAAAAAAAACACCCAGATGCGTTTGGAAAAATGAAAACGTTTGTATTGTTAAAAGGGTCTCGAAAATTCTCATACTGGCTGACGAAATTTGATTCGTCGTGAGTCAACCCCCAAGGATTGTGTTTCGTGACAAACAAAACCATTCAAAAACCCTGGGTAAAGGACATAAAATTAATGAAAAATAGCCCTTCTCTAGCGGAAAGTATGAACAGCCGCGATACAATATCAAAATTTGCCATTGAAGTTGAATAAAATGGAGGGAAAAAAATCGGTCTAGAACTGACTCGAGCAAACCCCGTGGGTATGTTCCCGTGGTCCAGCGAGATCGTTTCCAAAACTAAACAACTCTCCTCTCCCACAAGGAAAAAGAACTGTCAGAGCTGTACCATTCCCCTTGGGCTCCCGTGGGTTCCCTGGGGATGTCCGAGGGGTCGAGCAACGGCAATGCAAATGGAAAGTCCATTACTCTTACAATGTCGAAGCAACTAGAAATACGAATTAAAAAAAGAAAAAGAAAGAGAATTCAATATCCTTTTTATTCGAACTCTTACGCACTCATATTAACGGAAGATTCTCGTTTTTTTTGACCGAGTCGACAATATTAGTTTAGGTCCTGGACTGATGACGTACTAGGAGTAAGTCTGTATTTGCAAATAGCTAAGCAAAGTAAACTGAAAGAGAAAGCGTCAAAGTTTCTTCATATTCTGAGTAGTCCTTGTTTCATATCCTTGATCGTCCTTTTCGCCGTCTTGATTGGTGAATGGTAGCTAGCCGGCCATTGAAAGTAAATATTCTAACACGAGAATCGTTCTCTTTTAGTAGTAGCTGTAAAAGGCAGTGATCTAGGAAAGGTAAAATTAGAGAGAGGTACCGATTCAAATTGTACTACGGAACAACGCAGTCTCTCCAGTTCGGATATCCCACTTACCCTTTCCCAATTTTTTTCCCGCTATTCTTTGAAGATGGAATAAGACCATCCTTTTTGCCATCTTCATTGGTGAATGGTAATGCCTAAGAATGTCACTTTAAGTAGATGTTTTTCTGCTTGAGGGATGCTATAAGATGAGTTTAGCGTGAGGTTATTTTGGTCTTATGCGATGAATAAAAGGTAGCTCTATTTTGTCTCTTAGTGGCGTTATCCGCCACTTTCTTCAGACGTAATATCAGTTTAAATGTTACATCTTTCGTGAAACCTGGAATTAAACCTCAATAGTTTTCGATGAAGCTTCGCCCGCAAATCTCCATTTCTGACAACGTAGAAGAGGAAAATGAATAATCTCCGTGCAGAAACAATATTGTAAAAAGGTTAGGTGTGAAAAAGTATTCCAGGGTGCTCACCATTTTCCAGAACTGGCCGGCCGAGATCCACCAGTCCACAATTCCCTGCCAAACCTGAGAGCTGTTCTGACCAAACAGACCGTGGTCTTCAACGATAAACAGTTTGATCAAGAGCATCTCTCTCAGTTGAAAATAAAAAAAAATTAACTCGCTATATCTGCGGACAGATCGATCTACCGGTCTCGGCCACAAATGTTGTAACACGCAAGCACATTTGTCTCCTTACTCCCTTCAAAGTTGAGGTCATGTTGACTTTTATGGAGCGGAGAGCAAAAGGCAACCGCGAAGCGCGACATTGAAGGGAGGGCGGAGGAGCGTTAGTTAATAGAAAAACAATCATTACAAATATCAGTTGAGCTTTACCACAGTGGAAAAGCATATTTCAATAAAAGTTATAAGATCAGTTAATTTCGTACATGTTTGTTTTCAATCTGCACCTGTCAATCTG
>BLFN01000057.1:4512358-4514858 GCA_014634225.1 Acropora yongei | reverse complement strand
CCTCCATCCCACCGCCCACAAGTCTTGTGGTGATATGTAAGCGGCGAGGCGAAATGTGTGGGTACACTGGCAGACATAGCCGCAATCCTGCACACAAGCGGCCCAGTGCATTAGGTTGCTAATCTACTGAAAGGACCAGCATTGGATTTCGGGAGCTGCCTGAGCGACTAAGCAGGCCTCTTCAGGACCGCACTGCTCACCTCCATGGCATGAGGAAGGGGCTAGAAAAGGTGCCCTAAACATTGCTTGCGACACCTCACCATAGCTAGCTTACCGAGGTTGGTGGGGACCTTACACATGAGGTCGACGAACAAAAAGAATATCAACAAGGAGAACACCTATGAATCTTCCCACATGGAACGTTCGCACCATTCTTGATAGGAACGGGCGGTTAGATCGCAAAGACGCACTGGACCTATCGCAAATGAACTGGCCAGAAACAACATCGACTTTCCTGCCCTAAGTGAGACCAGGCTAGCAGGCGAGGGAGAGCTCTGCAAAAGAGGCATAGGCTATAGCTTCTTTTGGCGCGGACGCGCACCTGAAGAGGGATGTAAGGCTGGAGTTGGGTTTGCAGTGCGAGCAACGCTCGTTGGCAAGCTGGCTGGACCGCGAAAAGGAGAAGTGCACGATCGACTTATGACGATGAGACTCCGCCTCTAACGGGGGAGGAAGTTCGCCTCACTTGTCAGCACCTATGCCTCCAATATGACCAACCCAGACGAGATCCAGAATAAGTTTTATGAAGACTTGACCATTGTAATCATCACGGTTCCCAACGCAGACGGGCTCATCATCCTCGGTAACTTCAACACGAGAGTAGGCTGTGAGAGCGCCGCCTGGGAAGGTGTGATTTGGAAGCATGTATTTGACAACTGCAAAAGCAGCGGTCTACTACTTCTCCAGACTTGCGCCGGGCATGCTGACAAACACGGTCCTCTGCCTCCCCAGCCGTTATGTCGTCGTGGATGTCATCATCAGGAAGAGGGACAAGCAGCATGTACGTGTCACAAAGGCCATGCGCCTCATCATCGCAAAACTCAGGCTACAAATGCAGCCAAAAAGGCGGCTGCAGTGCGTGAAAGCACCAAAATGCCTGAATGTCAACAAAATGAAGGCAAACATCATCAAGCAGACCTCTGCTGCCACCTTGAAAGAACACCTAGAGCCCATCTTGCTGGATAACCAAGTTATGGAGTGGAAGCTGCATAGGGTGCGCTCCGTATGTTCAAGCATCAAAGAGACTACTTCCTATTTCCTCTTTGCCATAGAGTTGCTCACGGATAAACACCAGTGTACAGAATCAAAATGGACACATATATCTTACACACCTTTTGGTTAGTGGTAGAATTGCATTCAGGATTCGGATTTAAGAAAGAAGGAATGGAGACTTGTGGTAAATTATGCTGCGGACTAAGATCACAAAGGTACTTCCGCTCTCATATCGAACCAGGTTAATTATTGGGTAAAAAGGCTTAAAGCAAGATGGACACACTAGCCCCGAGTTGTGGCCATCACCATACGCAAACATCGATTAAAGCTATCAGTTCTATCTCAAGAACTGCAGCATCATTTCGGTTATCTAAAGTCGTGCGGCAGTAACATGATGGCCATTTAACCTCAAAACGGTTTCTACATTAGAATATAATTCCATCTCTTGCTCATAACCTCATAGTTGATCCACCATCCTGTTGGTCTGTATCTCTGCATTGCTAGACCCCTTCTAGTCTTCTAGGCAAGACGACCAGCTGGGCTATGTGAAAACATGCTGAATCAGTATCGTGTAAAGCTTTCTAGGACACGAAAGTCAAAATGTTTGCAAAATTTTTTATGGTATGGAGATAGCAGGTAACCCTCAGTAGCTGAAGCCTATAGGTCTGCACCTGCTGAAGATTAGTTTGGTTGATAGCTACGCCATCCGTCATAGCAGCCAACAGAACTCTTCCTTTTTGCAAATTCATAAGACTTTCTCAGCTGGGGTATGTTTCGCAGATGAAATGCAGTTTTTTATACAGCTCTTCGTTTCGCTCAATGTTCCGTTGCAGGCATTACGTCGCAGCTTACTTTCGCTAGAAATTAGACAAAATGGACAACAACTTTGTGTTTACAAGACGTGTTTCGATCGATCATCGATCATCTTCAGTTGCAAGTGCTCGTTACAGTACGAATTTGAATCTCAGTCATTGTTACAATTTGAACTTATGTTAAAACGTGCCGTTGGAAGTTTGCCGGTAAACGTTGCAACAATTCTAAATGCAAAACATCGAGTAATGTGTGCGCAAACAGTGTAACAAAGGAAAACACAAGCTAAAGGGCTTATAATGGCGGGACGGTGTTTTTCTTAAAAGTGAAGAAATTCTTAATTCCTCTTTTTCCCCTTGTCACTCCTTTTCCCTAATGGGTGTTCTTGATGCTATCCCAAAGGAATGGCGTTCTAAAATTAAAAAAAAACCTTATTGTGCTCCGTCGGCCATGGATCAAACTTGCTTTGAGTTAATAA
>BLFN01000057.1:4500706-4511528 GCA_014634225.1 Acropora yongei | reverse complement strand
CCATACGCAAACATCGACCAAAGCTATCAGTTCTATCTCAAGAACTGCAGCATCATTTCGGTTATCTAAAGTCGTGCGGCAGTAACATGATGGCCATTTAGCCTCAAAACGGTTTCTACATTAGAAAATAATTCCATCTCTTGCCTCATAACCTCATAGTTGATCCACCATCCTGTTGGTCTGTATCTCTGCATTGCTAGACCCTTTCTAGTCTTCTAGGCAAGACGACCAGCTGGGCTATGTGAAAACATGCTGAATCAGTATCGTGTAAAGCTTTCTAGGACACGAAAGTCAAAATGTTTGCAAAATTTTTTTATGGTATGGAGATAGCAGGTAACCCTCAGTAGCTGAAGCTTATAGGTCTGCACCTGCTGAAGATTAGTTTGGTTGATAGCTACGCCATCCGTCATAGCAGCCATCAGAACTCTTCCTTTTTGCAAATTCATAAGACTTTCTCAGCTGGGGTATGTTTCGCAGATGAAATGCAGTTTTTTATACAGCTCTTCGTTTCGCTCAATGTTCCGTTGCAGGCATTACGTCGCAGCTTACTTTCGCTAGAAATAAGACAAAATGGACAACACGTTTGAGTTTACTAGACCTGTTTCGATCGATCATCGATCATCTTCAGTTGCAAGTGTTCGTTACAGTACGAATTTGAATTTCAGTCAATGTTACAATTTGAACTTATGTTAATACGTGCCGTTGGAAGTTTGCCGGTAAACGTTGCAACAATTCTAAATGCAAAACATCGAGTAATGTGTGCGCAAACAGTGTAACAAAAGAAAACACAAGCTAAAGGGCTTATAATGGCGGGACGGTGTTTTTCTTAAAAAGTGAAGAAATTCTTAATTCCTCTTTTTCCCCTTGTCACTCCTTTTCCCTAATGGGTGTTCTTGATGCTATCCCAAAGGAATGGCGTTCTAAAATTAAAAAAAAAAACCCTTATTGTGATCCGTCGGCCATGGATCAAACTTGCTTTGAGTTAATAATTGCGGGTAAAGTGATTGATCTCGCCAGTGCTTCTTCGAAGTTGATCTACAATGAATTTCGCTCGTTGAAGCAAACTCCTGCCACTGCGAAAGCTAAAATTTTGAACAAACACCCCGATCTTGCCATTGACTGGAAAAAGTTGTATTCTTTGGCTTTTGAAACTACGTTAGACACAAAGCTAAGAGAATTCCAATATAAAATTTGAAACCTAATTATTTTCACTAATGAAAAACTTTATCGGTTTAAAATGGTGGATTCCCCTTTATGTGCCTTTTGCAATGCTGAGGATGAATCCCTGGAGCATTTATTGTATTTCTGTAAGGCATCAACCTTTTTTGGAAAGAACTGTTATCTTGGATAGCAGTGGAGGCCAATATCGTATTGAATGCTTCACTTTTAGACATTCTCTTTGGGAAATTTGATCTTGAGAATGATTTTCTTTTAGTGAATAATATTGTTTTGCTTGCTAAGTATTTTATCTATAAGTGCAAGCTTTCTAAAGTTATCCCATCGCTTTTGGTCTTCAAAGCTAAGTTAAAAGCAACCTATAAAGTAGAATTATATATTGCGAAAGAGAAGCGAATTTTACCAAATCATTATAAAAAGTGGGATAACTTTCTCTCTTGCCTGTCTTGATGTCTTACATATATGTATGTATATGCGTGTGTGTGTATGTACATCATATGTACATACACAATGTGTATCATTTATATTATTCCCATCGATACATGCCAATTATCAACACCGACACCAAATATTAAGTTAGTATCTTGAATGCTGTATTCTTTGGCCCTAAATACGTACTTTAAGTTTATTTAATGTTAACGTTCTGCAGTAAAGTGGAATTATTTATTTTCTTTCTTATGTAGCTTTTTAATTTTTTTTTTTAGTTTGCGTTATGTAAATGTAAGTGTAAATGTAGTATATTATAATAAATAAAAATAAAAAAAATTAAAAAAAAATTAAAAAAAAATGGCGGGAAATTACAACAACAACAACAACAACACCTAAAACTACAGAAACTAACACAAAAACAGAAATGTAGCTAAAAAGGCCGAGTTTGCTCCGCATGCTGTAGCTGCCTATTTAGATTGGAATTTTCCCAGCGGATATGAGCAGCCTCTTAAAGCAATAACTGGAAATGATTAGGTGCCGTATCTAAAATGGAGAAGTAGCTCTCAGAACAGAGTCTTTGACAATCCTCAGAGTGTAGCTAATGTTGGAAAATGTGAAAAGTCCTGTCCCTTCCCAGATGTTCACGAATGCGCGTGGAAATCTGTCAGAATGTTTTCCCGACGTAGCAGGCATTACATCCTTGTGAATTTCTTCCTTCATTCTGAACATAATGCCGATCTTATATGAAAAAAAAAGCAAAGCTTATGTCTAAATCGACGCAAAAATGCTTAACTAGTTTACGTAATTTTCCCTGAGCTTCTGTAGAAAAGGAACCTACGTAAAGCAACTTTACTTTACTGCGACAGAGGATTGAACTTGGTCACCAATAGTTGAGGGGGTCTGGGACCCAGCAATATACGGATTAAGTACCTTCTCAATTAGATGTGGAGGGAAAAGGTTTTTACGTAAAATGAAAGTGAGGTTCCTAGCATCATTGTGAAGGTCCACCCAATTGTTGCTGATTTAAGGTCCTATTAACATATGCTCTAACAAGGCCATTTTTATGTTAAAAGTTGCTCGATTTAAAAAAAAAAAAAGTTCCAAGAACCTAAAAAGTAGTTTATTATGCTCAAAGGGATAAAAGTTGCCAAAAGTTCTCTAACAGTCAGAGATTGCCGAAGCGTTGCCGAGCAACTTGTGGCAGTCTTAGGATCCAAAAACTGAAAGATAAAGTTTCTAACATAGGCTTTAGGCTTAGATTCACCCTTGAAAGCTAGGAACGGTAGCTGCAACTGGAACACGAGGAGCAGGCACAACGCTGTAGCACAAGCAGGAGTAGGATGGTAAGGAAAGGAAGGAAGGAGAAAAAAAGTTGCGCTACGTCATCCTCCTGTTCAGACATAAGTTTCTCATCAGACTCATTCTCAGTACCATAAACAGGATCAGGAATAGAAACAGAAGCATAAGCATTGAGAGGCGATCCCCGGCCTCCCTGCCTATACTCTCTGGCAACATGGCGGGTAAGCATATGACGACGGCGTCGACGCAAGCCAGAGAGAGGCTTCCGCCGACGTTTACACATGTGGTAGACAGAATGTCTGTTTTAAATTACCCAAGCTGACTTCAGAAAGGAATACTTTGTCACCTGCGCTTAGAAAATTTCTTTTCGCTTCTTTTTCTCTTGTCCTCTTATCACCTACCCTCTCGTACAGTGCCCATGTTGTGGATCCTATGACACCTCCATAAAAGGCAAGCGTCATTTGTTCTTAGTTGAATGCAACAAATAGACTGTTCTGAGAAAAACATTTTTAATTTAAACAGGAAGACACAACGACGTTAAACTTGATAACCACTAGCAATTGTTTGAAACAAACAACAACTGGTGTTTTCGTGACCAAAATAAGCCGACTATGTAATTGAAATGTCAGTTCTATTCAGTTTGCACAGCAAATTGACTTTAAAAGTTGTCACTTTGTAAAAATGTAGAAAAAAATAGATGCATCATTACATATCCAATTTGTTTTTACCTGTTTACTAAACATTCTACAAAGTTTGAAATATTGCTGTTGATTTCAGATGACCAATCTTAATAAAAATTGTTAATCACGGAAACAAATATAAACCCTCTCATTGTCTAGCATCAGTTGTAGCGGCTTTTTTATTTCCTTCAGTGGCATACATATCTTACACAACTATCATCTGGTGACCTTTAAGAATAGCAAACCGTTTTAGCTTCCACAAGATCTACAAAACTTGACTCCTAGCACATTTAAAAGCAGAGATATAGGAATTTTTTTATCCCTCATTTTCCCAAATATTAAACCGAAAATTGTTTTATTTGCCACTTCTTCGTTTCATGCCTAATAGAGATACCAGCTTACCCACGCTGACAAGAAATATACATTTTGTTTTAATAATTTTTTTTAATACTAGCTCCTTTTTTATTCATAACTAAATCGCAAACATAGAACACCAGGGCTCTCATGATCATGATAATAAATGATTCTACAAGTCCCTATTAATTTATACCTTACCAAAGCATGAGTTGGAAATCCACTTTTCCAAAATTAAATTTTTGTGACACAAAACTGTGGCCGGTGAATTAACATATTATAGCATGCTTTGTTCGAGGTGGTTTCCACAATTCTGGACACAAAAAATATTTCTTAAAGAATATAGCCTCAGTCTTGCCCCGGTAATTAGCCACAAGTGAAAGCGGTATATATATTATCTACGTACTTTACTCAGCTACTTAACTTCGCTAGAATTCCCAATAAAAGTTCTAGTAACGCAGGTAAACCTACAATAACACGGCTCACTAAGGCGGAGCTCACTTTATTTCTATGCTGCCGATTAGGTTCTTAGCCTATTAAAGCTGATTATTAACTTGTTCATTTCAGATCATTCATTTCCGATCACTTCTTAAATCACCATGAACTGTTCAACAAGTTGGAGCTGAAAAAAAAAAGAAAAAAAAAATTACTTATGGCAAACAGACGGCTGAAACTGAGCCAGTTACCTTTAATCCGAAAGCTTAAGCTTATGACAGTGCGAAAGAAGACAGTGCTTGTAGATTATTTTCATAACAAAACCAATAAGCGATGCAACACCTGATAGAAGCATACCAGAGGCTTAAATGAATGGTAATTGTTTTTGTGAGGAGAAAATGGAAAAAAAAAAATAGTACTTTAGACTCTAGTACAAGAAGAAATTGTTAACTGACGGAAGTTTTAAGGAAGGAGAGTTTTACTTCCAGGTAGTGTCGTCCAAGTAAGGTGTCTGATAATCATAATGACAAAACCTTGCCCAATCCCACCATACGATCAGATTGTTCTACTTATCTTTTTATCATCCAAACATTGGCATGTTTTTGACCAGATATATCTCTTTACTTGAGAGAAAACAAAACAGAAAACAAACAAAACAAAACAAAACAAAAACAAACAAACAAACAAAGAACAAAAATGAAACTCTTGGAAACACATCCGGGGAGAAAAGAAATGGCTTTATTAAAGAACACTCACCACTTAAATAACATACGAGATGCAAAATTAGCATATAGCTCGCCAGGCATATTCCGTTCTGTATATATAACATTCTTCAAGGCCAGATAGTTTTGAACTCTGCCTCTACGTAGTCAAGAAGCTTGATTTTGTCAAAACCTTTCAACAGTGTTAAGGTTTGAAAGATAAGCAGACAAGTCTAGAAACGAGGTGTTGATCCATCCTTTTCACCTGCATGTTTAGTAATAATGACGCGGGCAAACTTTATTGACTGAGCTGTACTCTTTCCATAGCAAAACACGCTAATTTGCGATTTGATGAGAAAATACTGCAAGGATCGTTTACACTAAAACAGTACTAAGAAAAAAATACGACTAAATGTTGAAAATGTAGACAATTTTAGGATTCATCTAGAATAATTCAACGATGTTAAATTGGGGTTTTGCAAATGTTCAATGAAGTGTGATCTTCCGGTGACCACGTAATGAAACAATTTTCGAAGCGAGCTCGAAAATTGTTTGAAGCAGGTTGAAAATATGGTTTGTAACAAAATCTATAGTTTGCCAAAAGGGTTTAAATCATTGGTCGATTGAAAGCGGGAGGCCATTCTTTGTATACAGACCGGTCCGGTCGGCCAGTTCTGACAAAGTTTAAGCGTCCATACTCTGACATCTTGGCTAAGTGTTCCTGTCAGTATAAGGAAAATTGAGATAAATTGGAGGTTCTACTATAGCCACTATAGACAATATGCCAGTTGCTAAACAACTGAAAAGAAAACCGCAACAACAAAAAAACACCCAAATGCGTTTGGAGAAATGAAAACGTTTGTATTGATGAAAGGGTCTCGAAAATTCTCATACTGGCTGACGAAATTTGTTTCCTCGTGAGTCGACCCCCAGGGATTGTGTTTCGTGACAAACAAAACCATTCAAAAACCCTGGGTAAAAGACATAAAATTAATGAGAAATAGCCCTTTTCTAGCGGAAAGTATGAACAGCCGCGACACTGTATCAAAATTTGCCATGGAAGTGAAATAAAATGGTAGGAAAAAAATTCGGTCTAGAACAAACTCCGTGGGTATGTTCCCGTGGTCCAACGAGATCGTTTCCAAAACTGAACAACCCTCCTCTCCCACAGGGAAAAAGAACTGTCAAAGCTGTACCATTCCCCTTGGGCTACCGTGGGTTCCCTGGGGGTTTCCCAGTTGTCGATCAAGGGCAATGCAAATGGAAAGTCCATTAGTCTTACAATGTCGAAGCAACTAGAAATACGAATTTAAAAAAAAAAAAAAGAAAGAAAATTTAATATCCTTTTTATTCCAACTCTTACGCACTCATATTAGCGGAAGATTCTCGTTTTTTTGACCGAGTCGACAACATTAGTTTAGGTCCTGGACTGATGACGTACTAGGAGTAAGTCTGTATTTGCAAATAGCTAACCAAAGTAAACTGAAAGAGAAAGCGTCAAAGTTTTTTCATATACTGAGTAGTCCTAGTCTTATATCCTAGATCGTCCTTTTTGCCGTCTTGATTGGTGAATGGTAGCTAGCTGGCCATTGAAAGTAAATATTCTAACATGGGAACCGTTCTCTTTTAGTAGTAGCTGTAAAAAGCAGTGATCTAGGAAAGGTAAAACTAGAGAGAAGTACCGATTCAAATTGTACTACGGAACAACGCAGTCTCTCCAGTTCGGATATCCCATTGACCCTTTTCCAATTTTTTGCCCGCTATTCTTTGAAGATGGAATAAGACCATCCTTTTTGCCATCTTCATTGGTGAATGGTAATGCCTAAGAATGTCACTTTAAGTACATGTATGTCTGCTTGAGGGATGCTATAAGATGAGTTTAGAGTGAGGTTATTTTGGTCTTATGCGATGAATAAAAGACAGCTCTATTTTGTCTCTTAGTGGCGTTATCCGCCACTTTCTTCAGACGTAATATCAGTTTAAATGTTACATCTTTCGTGAAACCTGCAATTAAACCTCAATAGTTTTCGATGGAGCTTCGCCCGCAAATCTCTATTTCTGACAACGTAGAGGAGGAAAATGAATAATCTCCGTGCAGAAACATTATTGCGAAATGTTAGGTGTGAAAAAGTATTCCAGGGTGCTCACCATTTTCCAGAACTGGCCGGCCGACATCCACCAGTCCACAATTCCCTGCCAAACCTGAGAGCTGTTCTGACCAAACTGACCGTGGTCTTCAACGATAAACAGTTTGATCAAGAGCAACTCTCTCAGTTGGAAAAGAAAAACCGACTCGTTATATCTGGGGACAGATCGATTTACCGGTTTCGGCCCCAAATGTTGCAACACACAAGCACATTTGTCTCCTCACTCCCTTCAAAGTTGAGGTCATGTTGACGTTTATGGAGCGGAGAGCAAAAGGCAACCGCGAAGCGCGACAATGAAGGGAGGGCGGAGGAGCGTTAGTTTTTAGAAAAACAATCACTACAAATATCAATTGAGCTTTACCACAGTGGAAAAGCATATTTTAATAAAAGTCATAAGACCAGTTAATTTTCTCCATGTTTGTTTTCAATCTGCACCTGTCAATCTGCTCACGTGAGAAATTTTGATTGGCTCGGGTGGACTAGGTAATTAAAGTTGATTGCCTCATATCACTCTCAATTGTTATCGGCTGCTTAACTGTCCAATTTGGAATGACTGATTACAAGTGTTTGAAATCGGGCAGGTCAAATCGAACAGTTTGGACCTGAAACAGCCAATTAAGCCATAAATAAGGGCTGTTAATCACCAATCTTGTTCCAGCATTTTGTTATTGACACAATTACTAAGTTAAGCGTCGATTTATTGTGTTCATGTCATCGCTTTGAAATAAGAGACAAATTGATTCGACCCTTTATGGAATATTGGATAAATGTTTATGATATATATCGATGTTGATATTGTACCCTGATACCCAAATTACTGTAATTATCGCGCTTTTGCAATGCTGTATTGTTATAGTCATGCAAAGAAAGCTCATTGCCGAGACATCTCGAGCGAACTCGAACGCCATTAACTAGCTTTATCCATTCCTTCCAGTTACCCACTATGCTCTTCAGTTCAGCAATGCTCAAACCAGTATCGTTTTGCAGCTGGTCTATGTATGTTGTTGCTGGTGTTTCTCTCTTTCTTGCGCCATGCTTTGTTTCTCAGAGTAGTAGTTAACTTATCAGCTCAACCTTTTGTCTCCAACAGTGGCCTACAAACCACAGTCTCCTGATCTTCAGTGTACCTGTAATCTTAGGAAGGTTGCCGTGCAGTTCATCTTTGGTTTTATGGTCCTTCCAGGAAACTCTAAGAACTGCTCTAAGTATTCTTGTGTACGAACCATCCAGTTTATTCCTCATCTTTCAACTCATCCTTCTGCATTCAGCATCATAAAGCAGTACACTTTCAACTATGGCCCGAAAGAAACCCTACTTTGAGATGGTTTTATAGGTTTGATTTCCTCATTTTCATCATTTTGCTGATTGCAACCCACGCTTGCCTATTTTTTATGTTCATGTCCTTTTCCCTGGATAATATCCACGAACCAAGATATTTGAAGTTATCTACTTCCTTCAATTTGTCCCCTCCCAGTGTGACAAGATCTCTATCAGGTTGATTGTACAGTCAGCATGTATTCTGTTTTCTTGTAGTTAACATGCAGAACCACTTTCGCAGCAACCTCCAGTCTTAATAAGAGAAGTTGTGCCTGTTTAAGATAGTCATAAATTAGGGCAAGATCATCTGCGAAATTAGTGTTAGTGATGTATGTTGCCACTGTGAAGCAACATGAAGCCGCTAATTTACAGTTAATAAGCGATTTTGTTTTGTTTATTTCGTTGGCTTCAATAATTGTGCCTCGACTATCATTGGCTGCTAATTGATCAAGGCATTCTTAATTGGCAGTCTTTGACAGAATTGGTTGTGAAAGAAAGCGACAATGATAGCTAAAGAATGTTCGATGAACTGAAGTACGAGCTTAGGAAAACTGGAATTAGCAAAGACATGATTTTTACTGATCGACAAAAAGCAACCAATACGAACTGAACCCGACTCGCAGACACGATAAGAGGGATCTACCCGCAGCCATCCCCATCAGCAAGTCCTGAATTGCCAGACCCATTTTGACTGTGTTTCTGCCTGCAGCCTGATAATAGAGGAATATTTTCATGGTGAAAGAAGTTACAATGAAACAATGCAGTCGTAATATCTTTCTTTTGAACAACAAGAGGTAAAGTGAAGTACATGTTCATTAAGGGAATTGCAAGGTTAGCTTTTATGAAGCAATCCTTTTAAGGGCGCTTGATTGAAGGCATCTACAATTGGAAAACCTTCAACATTCAATGAATTGCTGTAACGTATAACGCAATTGCAATCCGGTATAGCTGGCTTTTACCGAGGTCGGCATGAAAGTGTCTGAACGTTTCAGAGGCACCTGCCGTTGGAAAACCCTTTAACGACCTTTTTTAACGAAAGGGCTTCATGATCATGATTTATCCAAACTGTAATGCAGTTTATTTGGACTTTTATGGTTAAGCATGTGGATCATTGACGAATGTCAGCGTAGTTCTGCACTAGAAGAAATGTTACCGTTTTGTATTTAGGAGAACTGGAGTAAAAAATTGTTCATTTCTTTTTAAAGTCAATTTTAGGTAGTTGAATGTATAAAAAAAATATTGTCAAAAAGTCAAAAAAAGTTTCCTTTTTTTGACTCAGCAAAGCCCGTTTAAAGTTCTGTTTTTCGTGCGTTGTGGGTCATGTCACCGTGGGCTCTTTTTAACCGTGGGGAACATGAAATGACATCAGATATGAGACGTTGGAAAGTTACGGAGTCTGAAAAAATCAAGTGTCTGATCATGAGTTCCAACTGACTTAAGCTTCTTTTTCTCTCCCCGTGCGTTCACTTGACAACTCGTATTATCATGTTTCTTTTGGTGATGAGCTAGGACCCGCTGATCCTTTGTCAACACTGGGGTAGTTCAACAACTTGTTGCTCGGGGCTGGCTGCTGGGTCAAATGCAGTTAAAGTACTGGGCACCTAACCTAGATTACATCTATTTGGTTTGAAAATTTTACCCTTCAGCTTTTCTATAACAGACTGAGCTTGACTTCGGTTTTCATTCCACTTATTTTTCTTGTCTTTTACTAATGCTGAAACTTATTTACACTTTCGTTGGTCTGGCTTGTTCTTGTCTCTTTAACACTTTCAAGTTACAGCCTCGAGTCGTTGAAACGAGACGGCAAAGTCATGATACGACAAGTGATAATATCAATTAGAGGAATCAAATGTGTTTACACGTAAATTGAGATATAACAGTTGTTGCCACTATTATCCACAGTTTTGACACACAAACGAGACTAACGGATCAATTTCAGTTGCATTTACCCATTAGCCTCGTCTGCATACAGCTTTAGACAACAGAAGCTTTGCCTTTTCGAACCACATTCTTTTCTTGCGTTTAAAATCTGCGCGTACGTCAGCGTTTCTAAGTATATGAAGAAGGAAGATGAAAAGACCCTGTGGCGAAAAAAAAGCAAACAAAAATAGCATTGTTTCAGATTTTAATTTTGGTGCTGAAATTATTCTTTTGTTAGTGGGATATCCGTCAATTTATTATCACTTACATGTACTTATTGACTGAGTGGGAGGGCCGGACGGGAAAATGTTTGGCCCGAGTTCATGGCGTTCGGACCAAACGCAGCGAGGGCCGTGCACCATGA
>BLFN01000057.1:4490187-4492687 GCA_014634225.1 Acropora yongei | reverse complement strand
TTGTGGAAAGGACTACACGAGGAATATTTTGGTCGATCACGCAAGTGGAACGAAGGTATGGTTTTACAGATGCTTGTAGTTAAAATGGCTACCGATTTATTGAAAATCACGGAAAAATGCCAGCTAGCCCACCAGCCAGATATAGTCCATCGAAACCTTGAGATTAAATGGTTTTAAAGACAAAACTAAAGCAAAATAGAGCAGGTGAGTTGTTGGAAGCGTGCATAAGGTTGAAATAGAATAGGTAAACTGGGAGTGGTCCCTACTTTCGGCGAGAGAACAACGAGCGAGTGAAATACAAGCGCGGCTCGTTTGTTTCGCCTGCTTGTTTTACTCTTGCAAAACGTAGGGACTGCTCGCAGTCTATAGAATGGACCTATTTGTTTTTCAAGCTCTACGGCGAAATAGACGCTTTGAAATTTCAATATATGCACGTGTTTTATGAACACATAAATTATGAAAAGGACTTTATCTTGGGAATGTCACGTGGTCTGTAACTAGCAAGCCATAGAGCTGTGTAAGTCAACACTTTGTGTTTAAATCTTAATTGGTTTTGCTTGTACTTATCTACTGGACAATGCAATATCTGTCCGATGGAGTCAGAGCACCACGCACCTTTTGTAAGAAGTAAACCCCAAAACTAAAAAAAATAAAACATCTGGCTTAAGAAACGATTAAAGCGCTAGCAACTAGTAGCAGTAACCATTAACCTTTTCCTTTCAAGACTTCTGCAGGTAACGCAATTCCAACCAAGTCTTTCTCGAATTCGCGTGCTGTGTTATTTATAGAGAAGACAAGCGGTTCTGTCCTGTTTGTCTCCAATCTCTGAATCTTCATCTCTGAAAATTTAAGAAGCCTTAAAAAAGTCCAGGGAACTTACGCGACACCTTGAGTCATATATCTGAGCTACATTTTTGAGGAATGCCCTTAACGTCTAAACTTTAAACTATTTTAATAGTTAAAAAATAGTCCAACTATTCCAATTCCATTTATTATTTTAATTAATCTTAATCTTTAATCTTTAATTGTCACTAAAAAGCCCTCTTTAGGGAGTGTCAATAAAGTTTGTATTGTATTGTAATCTTTTTGGCCTTTAGTTTATTAACTGAAATATCAACGAAATACAGCAAAAATAGGAAAGTGCTTTTAAAGTTTGAAACTTCAATGATTAAAAATAGTTTCACGCACTTCAGACACGATCTTCCGACAGGAGAAAAATTGATTGTCTCCAACCATTGATTTTCGACGAACTGTTGAATGGATTTAAATGTTTTTACTCTGAATAGTCATGTATCGCTGCTTCAAACCGTTATAATTAATTGATAATTAATTTGATTTATCTTTTGTTATTTTAGTATGTTGTGCTTTGTTGTTAGGCTTTTCCTTTTTTTTTTTTTCTGTTAATTAGCGGAATACATTCAAAGTGGTACTATGATCAAAAATCACCTTACCTTTTCTTTTTGTATTTGGATATATATATCATAAGTACCTACCATACCAAATTTAAGCCGTGACTTTGACTAGAAGCGAGTCCCACTTTTTGAGCAACGAATTCTCGATACGATTGCCCTCCATGAATCAATTCAAAAATGGGCGAGTTCAAAAGAGAGAGTCGGGTCGAGGAAGGATTTGACGTCATCTAATCAGGACTTCAAAACAAACGTGGCTACTTTAGTTTTTAGAAGAGGAGTGCAAGGCTCATGTTTTATCCTTCGTCGTGTGTTTTTGTCTACGCTTGCCTTGGAAAAGATATGACGTGACATCCTCCTCGACCCAACTTCTCTCTTTTGAAGTAGGCCATTTTTAAATTTAGTAATGGAAGGTAGTCGTATCGAGAATTCGTTGTTCAAAAAGTCACACTTCTTGTTAAATTTAAAAATTGGCATGGTAGGTACTTATAATACATGCATTCCAAATATGGAAAGAAAACGTAAGGTGACTTTTGATAATATATAGTACCAGCATGAGCTCTCACGATGAAGATTTTGTGCTCGGAGAGCAAATTCTGAATATGAATGTTATTTACGTTAAAAAAAAAAATCCTTCATATTTAAGAAAGAACTAAACACTAGAGGAAGGACAAAAAAAAAAGTTCTCATTATGACTTCCTGTTTTAATGCCTTTATTTTTGTGATGAACGGTCATACTAATGTTTGTGTCGGAAAAAAAAAAAGAAAAGAAGGAAAAACTGCTCAAAAACTTCGAACGTTTTGAATCAATTCTCTTAGGAATAGTTCCACCAATCTTGTCGCATTTCACTGACGTGGTTTCGTTAGGTCCACAACGATTGCTGGTTATCCATCTTACCGCGAGAATTGTCCGATGCGGCTCTCCACTTTAAAATGAACATTTGATTAGTGAATCCTCACAATTAGTAAGACGCTGGGTTAAATAGAACCTCTGAGACCTAATTTACACAGCCCCGCGGTGAAATTGTACCACAGTGAACAAATTGACATACCATAGTTTTCTTTGACAACAATAATGCTTTCGTTTATCT
>BLFN01000057.1:4452178-4459678 GCA_014634225.1 Acropora yongei | reverse complement strand
GCGTTGAAATGGATGCACATTCACCCAACTTGTGGAAAGCGCTACACGAGGAATATTTAGCCGATCACGCAAGTGGAAGGAGTGTATAGTGTGACAGATGCCTGAGGTTACCATGGCTACCGATTAACTTAAGACCGAGGCGAAATGCCAGCCAGTCCATCAGAAAGCCAAGCCATTAAATGTCTTTAAAGACAATTCTCTCGGAGGAAATAAAGCGCGCAGGTGAGTTGTTGGAAGCGCGCATAAGGTTCTCCATTGAATTCATGGACTGCGACAGGAGATTATGAATAAGATCATGCAACTCTACTATATTCGTTTCAAGGCGTTTTCAAAGACCGATTTGTTTTTAGATCGAATTTCCAAGGAATGAGACTCCTGGGGGAGTGCCATGACCAATAACAAGAAACTAATTGACATCGTTGTATAAATACGGACAATCTTTAAACAAAAACTTGCAAATTAAAGAGCTGTTAAGACAGCACTCTCAATTTCGATTGGTTTAGTTCGTGTTTATCTACTAGACAATGCAACATTTGTTCACTGGAGCCGGGGCACAACACGCCTTTCATCGTTAAGACGTAAACCCGAAAACCCCTCAAAAAAGAAGACCCGTCTGGTTTAAGAAACGATTAAGGCCCTAGCAACTAGTAGCAGTAATCATTATTAACCTTTTCCTTTCAAGACTTCTGGAGGTAAGGCAATTCCCACCCGGTCTTGGTCGAGTTGCTGTGTTGTGTTATTTACTGGGAAGACGAGCGGGTCTAGATTGTTTGTTGCCAATCTTTGAATCTTCATCTCTGGAAAACGAGGAAGCATTAAAAAGTGCAGGGAACTTACATTACATCTGAATGAGCTACAATTTGGAGGAATGCCGTTGTAAAACTGAAATATCAATAGGGAGCTTCAGCATTCAACGTTTTTGAGCCACGGACGGCAACCGCAAGTGAACATTTCGCACGCCAGAACAGTGGTCTCTCTCAGATTTTCAAAATAATCGTCTCTGCTAGTAAAAAGATACTTAAAAATATAAATGTTGTAGTGTGAAGACGAGTTAAATACGAAAACAGCACACTTCCGGTTGCCGTCCGTGGCTCAAAAACGCTGCATGCTTAAGCTCCCTAATGAAATCCGGCAGAGATCGGAAATTACTTTCAAAGTTTGAAACTTCCCAATCATTAAAAATAGTTTCACACACTTGTTGAGTGAAAGGTGAGTCATCATCAAACAGGGAGAGAATTGATGGGCTGTTGAATGGTAAACTGTGAAGTGGATTTAAAAGTTTTTCACTTCGTACATTCCTGTATCGCTGCTTCAAACCGTTTTACTTAATTATTTTGATTTATCTTTAAATTTGTATTTTTAGTATGCTGTGCTTTGTTTTAATTACCCTTTTGTTTTTTTGTCTGTTAATCAGTGTAAGGTATTTAATGTGTACTCCAGTAGCTCACTAGGTAAATATTTTATGGTTTCAAATTCTGAATATAAATATTGTTAAACTAAAAAAAAATTCCTCAATTTCGCGAAAGAACTTAACGCTGGATAATAAAACCAAAGACAGACAAAGTTTACGTAATGTTTTCCGGTGTTGAAGGTTTTATTCTCGTGTTGAACAGTCATACTTAATATATTTGTGTTGGAAAAAAAGGAAAGAGAAAAAAAAATACTGTGAAAACATCAAACATTAAAACATTAAACTCGAACATTAAACCTTCTGAATCAATTCCCCGGGGAATTGTTCCGCCAATTCTCTTGCCTTTCACTAATCTGGTTTTGTAAGATGTTTATCTACCCTACTCCGAGAATTCTCCTGCTTCTCTCCCATCAAAATGAACATTGATTCTTCACAATTAGTAAGACACCGGCCTAAATACCTCTGAGACTGATTTTACACAGCCGCACGGTGAAATTGCCACTGAACAAATTGACATACCGTAGTTTTCTTCGACAACAATAATGCTTTCGTTTTTCTTGAGATGAGTCTTGGCATAGTCAAAGGCAAATGACTCCAATGCTTGAGTGGCTACCAAGACGTTCACACTTCCTTTTCCATCGTTAGTATCATTCAAATCATGAAACAATTTTTGGATGGCTACAGCAGCATCCTGTTGGTATCAAAACAACGTATTTGTTGCATCCACAGCCACCACATTAACACCCCTGGAGGGACTGGACATTACCTCATACACGTAGTATCAAGTGAGCGACTGTTTACGTAAAAGACGCACCCTTCATCGTATCTCTTTACTCATTAATTTTCCATTTAAATCTTCTGTTCAAATGTGGTAATCATATCCATCGAACTGACAAGGGAAGGCAAATGTGAGGCTTAGTTTGTTAAACGAAGTGGTTAAAGTTTTCTTTTGAGAATACCATATACTTAATGATCATTTCATGTTGCTACTTTGCAGAGTATGATACAGAAATGTATTGCTTAAAAGTGTGTACCTTTCGTGCCGCACAATTATTGTACCACGTTCAACCAATAACGTTTCTGTTTAGTGGTGCATGTGACGTTGCTGCAGCCGTCACCTAATTAATCAAATTGCCTCAACCCTATAACAACAACTTCAGTTCATTTTTCATAAAACAAATAAATAGCATTTCCCTATTTCGAACTGACAAATAAAATATATCATTTCTTTACCTTTAGGGACCTCTTATTAGTGACATTTAGTTTACTGATCTGCAACAAGAAAACAGGAAAAGACATTTGATCGTTTCAAGGAAGACACATATTTATGATACTGGGAGAAAAAAGGTCTAATTAATCATAGTTGGCTAACATCTTTAAGTTCTTCACGTGTTGTGAAGGCACAGTAATTTAACTCAGTCTTACTATTACAAGTTAGTGGAACATTTTCTTCATATTTTAAATCACATTCAATCGCATTCCTCGTTGGCAAAGGTATTTCTCGCACTCTCTGTCTTATTGCGGTGAAAATTGGAAGAAACTGAAAACAAACTGCAACTTGGCAAGACACAAATGAGCCAACCAGAGAACTTAAGATCCATCAACACGACCGAAAATTGTGTACAGACCCGTCAGAAAAGAAGTAAGAACCTCACCATTTTACCCGCGCAAATTATGCGTATCGAGTTGTTTCAGATGAATACAGACGCGTGATTCTGGGAGATTGGGGCCTTAAACGTCTACTGCTAAGTAGCCAAAAAAAAAAAAAAAAAAAACCGAGCCAGCACCTCTTTCTTCAATAGTTTCGTCGATCGCATGCACAGTACCATATGTATAATCCATAAAAGATAGGTCTCGTCTCCAAATTGTGTAGTTTAAACGCAAACTTTGAAACCTTCGTCCTTCCCACTTTTTGTCCGACCGATGGTGAACTATTGCTAACGTGTAAACGACTAAAATTATGCCGCCCACTTTTTCTAAGAGAACGTACCTGATCTTTTAATCAGGTAATTGTTTCTGAAAACAATTATAGTTTGGTTCAAAGAATGGGAGTAGCAAAGTAGGCAAATTAATTAATGAGTAAATAATAAAATGGGTGAGTTAGGGAGTAGACAAGTAGAAAAATCTTCTCACAATGTTTAGCAATAATGCACCTTTTCTATAGCTTCATTCTGATACTTTCCCATGAGGTTGGAGCCCTTTGAAGATTTGAAGGCAAGAGATGGAGATGAAGACTGTATCGAATCGACGATAGATGACGTCATGGTATTAACTGACAGCCATGCATAAGTTTTTTCACTGCTTGACGGTGTTTGCAATTTCTTGTAAATTGCCGTTGTCAACAATTTTTCTGCTGCTGTTTTTATTGCTGTTGTTGTTAATGATGACGATAATGATGACGAAGGTAAGGAAAATGTTAGTGATGATGATAGAGACGAAGCCATGGCAGTTGCAAGATTCTGTTGCTCCGTGGCGACTCCCATAACCAGTTCTGAATTGTTAACACTTGTTTTGGGTGTGGTGAATCCATTGCTTAAATTGACAGTTAAAGTTTTTGATGTTTTCGACAATTGAACTGGTGTTGTATTTATTTTTTTTTTAGTTGTTAATAATGATGACGACGACCATAATAATGATGCTGATGATGATGATGAGTACGATGACGATGACGACAAGGATGACGATGATGACATCATGGCAGTTCCAAGGCTTTGTTGCTCAATGGTGATGTTCTGGGAAGAAAATGCGCCTTCCCCCTCCCCTAAGGTAGAGAAAGAATAAAATAACCTTCGTATCGCTTCGGCTACGGTCGACAATCGATTTTCATTCGTTTTACGAGGTCGCTTTCAATTTGGCAGAACCGACAGGCCAAACCATCGAGCCTTTAAATCAAAGACTTTGCTGGCCTCTCGAACTGAGAGAGAGCCGGTTATTACCAAACTGGTCAGAATAAGGCAGCTTGGTCACATGTAGCTGTCAGTTCCGGCAGACCTATGATGTTCCATTTGCGGATTTGAGCGATCCCTGGCCGACCGGCCATGTCTCACTGAAGTAAATATTTTAGCTTTTTTTTTTTTTTTGTAACAAGAAGTTTCGTCTGTTGTACTTTCATTGTCAAGTTCAAATTTATGGATAACAGATTTCACATATGCACAAAGTCTGAAACATGAAATATGAGATAAAAAAGCTAAAAATTCATGCAAACAATGAAAAGTAATAAGTGACAAGAAATTATTTCAGTATTAAGAAAACAGCTTTGTACAGATTGAATCAATGTCATGATCACTTCATGATCACCTTGGCTTAAATCTTGAGTAAAAGGAATTTTGAAAATCAAGGCATTAAACCTTGACCTCTCGATCCTTTGCAAGTAAGTGTTTTACCTATCAATCATTTTACTTGATAAATGAAACGTACTCAGTTCACAGATGTATTTGTGTTTCCTACTACATCTTTTTGCCACCAGATGAGGTGTTTCGTTGCGCAGTATGAAGCAAAACCACCAGTGTACATTGCCCGAAACATTTGCAGGAAAGTTAGCATCTTGGTTCCAACAAAATTTGTGTTCACTGTGCCAGCTTCAGAAAACAAAGAAGAAACAGAAACAATGTACCAAACATGAAACAAACAAACATAACAAAACAGTCGACAGTAGTGAATCACCATACAATACAAAGAGTGGTTAAAGTGGCTCGCTTAGTTTGTTGTTAAACTTATGATCAATGGTCCTTTTGATTTTCAGTTTATCTCAGTCTCAAAGTGAGTCCCCATCATTTCTATATGGAAGTTTCGTGTTTTTAAACAATGAATTCTTAAACATTAAGTCTTTATCACTTCACTCGTTCGTAACAGAGACGCTTTTCAAGAAAGGCCGGCAACGACAACTCAAAAGTGACTTCAGGGAAAAATGAGTGGCGCTACCCAATTTCTGAGGGGTAAGATACACATGAAAATGTTTGGAGTTTAAACGCCTTGGAGGATAAAATTTTTAATTTGGCGTGTTTGGTGATTTAAAAATTGAATTCCACGACAAAGAAAGGGTACCGTTTTAAACAAACAGTGATGCTGCATCGGTGCCAAAAACAAACACGAAAACTTGGTTTGAAACTATATGCCAGGAGCTGAAATCACCATTGTAAGAAAGTCACAAAACTGGCGTTTCGAGCGTTACTATATCGTCAGAATGACGGCAAATACCCCTACTGTATTTCTTTGAAGGAGTTCCATACACGGGCTCATTTTCTTTCAATGCCACCTTGCGGAGCAAATGTTTTTTAGAACGTTGATATCCACTATAAATCTGGCAGACTCTAGATTCACAAAACCCTTACACACTGGAACGAAAGTGACAAACGCGAAAGTTATGCACAATGCGAAATGAAAAGGTAAATCGACAATACGATTCTCAGTTTTCATAGAAATCCATGCGACATGGAATGACGGTCTAACAAAGTACTAGAGCATTCTGGGGACGACGGTAGTTATTTTCTCATACCTTAGGGCTGTCCAGTACTTCTCGTCACCTTTAAGTTGTACTTTGGCTTTCTTGTTTTCAAGATCGTTTTCGTCTTTGAACTTTACTCCCGTCATCTCGTTCTTAGAAAGCATTTTGCACGTGTTTTGCAGTTCACTTGCCTTGCATTTCCTGCTCGGGAAGCTTTTAATGGATGGCGGATGCCCTAAGGAATCGAAGTGGTAACATCATGTACTTAGTGGACGAATTGCACTCATGATTAACTTTTAATAAAGAAAGCTCACATGTACCCCCCAACCCAACGTTGTCTCTCCTCTGTACCCAGATTTATTACTGATATGGGAGACATACTGCTGGGAGTAGCCCTGCATGAGACTAGTGTCTCCTCCACGAATTTCTGAGGTAGCAATAAACTCTAGATGTGTGGGCCTTCAGTTGCTTGTGTCAGCTATAACTTATTAGGTAAGGCTTTATTTCGTGGCCAGCAATAGAGCAAAAGGACGCGAACTCGAGAGGGAACAGAAGACTGAGAGAGATCTCGCACGATTATCACACGTCTACCCACTGAGTGGCGTTGGTGTTTCAGACAATCTGATTTGTTTGCTAACACTGGGTAATTGACAGAATATAAGAAAAAGAGTGAATAAGGCTTCACCATTGGTTGAGAAGTATCAAAACCTCTAAGTATCTATGGTTTACCGCTGGCTAGCGCTAACCATGCTTCGAGCAACTCGGGCTTGGAGTACAATTATTGACTACTTTCACGGTACAATGAAAAAAGACGGTTTAACTTACTTAATTTACTTTTCTGTGAGAGATACTTATCATAAATTCTGCGAAGAATTTTATCGGTAATTCTTTAGATGGACATTATCAAGTCATTGATTTTTATCTATTTCTTCGCTGGATTAATTTAACAGTGATTTTGATTTATTTTTTTTTTTGCCACCTCAACTGTCCTATTCTTGTTCTCAAATTGCCTTTCTCGGCTCGCTACACGAAGGGAAGCGGCGTCAACACAGGACCATTAGTTTTCATAGCTACGAGTTTCTACCTATGCCCATGCTGCTCCGCACAAAAGGCCCTTTGGCTTGCGCGGCGCTCGGTATTATTCTTATTATATTTCTTCCCCTTAATATGTCTCTCCATAAGATGACGGGCCTATTTTCAGCTTGCATTATAACTTGGGATGGGTGGATTGGGGAAAAAATACTTCCTCTCTTTACTGTTTGCTGCTCGATTCTCTTTTTTTTTTCCTTTTAATTTCTATTTGTTTTCTTTTTTTTTTTTTTTCCCTACATACATACATACTTTATTAGGTTTTCCAAAAATAAAAAAAAAAGGCTTTTCAAAACCTATTACACTATAAAAATAAAATATAGTAATATGTGATATAATATAATTTGAATGATTTTATAATACAACCTGCGAGATACTTATTTACTTGAACAGATTACTAAAAAGTCTAGACTTTAATGCTAATTTAAAGTTCTTTAACGATTTATGTTCTTTCAAATCAGTGCCCAGTGAGTTCCAAATTTTTGCGCCTCTAGACTTGAATGATCTTTGTCCAGCCGCTGAAGTGTACAAAGGGATCTGCAACTGGTCACAGTTG
>BLFN01000057.1:4444678-4447178 GCA_014634225.1 Acropora yongei | reverse complement strand
GGTATTCCTCCTCACGACAAAGCAAATCCATGAATCCGGCAGTTGTACTAAGCTTTTTGCCACAGAGGTATTGAGGGTGATGTCTCGATACCAGAAAAATCTATTTCGTCGAGAGTGCCAGCTTAAAAAAAAAGGCAGCCGAAAGAAAAAAAAACAAACAAAACAAAACAAAACAAAAATTAATAAAAACAAATTGATAAATAAATAAACAAGAAAAAAGCAAGTCACCTTACTGAAATAAGTGCCGAGGAATAATGGGAAATTTTAAACACTGTCAGCTGCCTAATAGACTCCTCACACTCTACACGTACATACTTAGTCAGCTCTGTACGATAGCTTTTAAATAACCAATTGGTTGCCAACTGCAAGTTGTTGTCATTGTAATTCGTTTTTGAGCATATTCATGATTATATTTTCACTGCCACATTAAAACTTTTTCACTACTATTCGTCTTGAATTGCGGGAGTAGTCATTAAGATTACAACATTTGGAATGCTTGTTTAAGCGGTTTTCCAGAGGAACTGCCCTTTATAGTACCTATATAGAAATGGGTTCAGAATTTCTGACCCCTGATGATTTACGACAGCTATGCATTATAGTGCCTGTGCATGCAGCAATGGGTTCAGAATTTCTGACCCCTGATATGTCAGAGGAACTGCCCTTTATAATGTGTATACAGAAATGGGTTCAGAATTTCTGACCCCTGATAATTTATGGAAACTGTCCATTATAGTGCTTGAGCAGTAATTTGGGTTCACAATTTCTGACCCCTGATCAGTCAGAGGAACAGTCCTTTATAGTACTTATACAGAATTGGGTTCAGAATTTCTGACCCTTGATATTTTACGGAAACTGTCAATTACAGTGTCTGTGCAGCAATGGATTCAGAATTTCTGACCCCTGACAAATCAGAGGAACTGTCCTTTATAGTGCGTATACAGAAATGGTTTCAGGATTTCTGAACCATGTATTTGCTTGGGGAGAAAGAAAGTCTTGATCAAAACCAGCGCATTTAACCAAATGACATTAATGTCAGTGCTCTTTCTTTTGAAATCCATGGAATAAAAATTTTAATCCCTGCATTTGCCACTATTCCAGGGGATGACATAAATTTTCGGCCCATTTTGTAATTATGCACTGAATTTATCTAAATCGTAGTACCACATTTTAGTTTGGAACGCGTTGGACTCTTTGAAGGATCAAGCGCTCCAAAGACAAATGCGAAATTACAGTCGGCCGATAAGTAGAATTTAAAGCATGCTTTGACTTGTTATCAGTCTTCTAACCTTAGGCCAGTCCAATAGCTATCGTTGTTAGGATTCTGCTTTAGGGCATTTATCGCATTTTGAAGACTCTCCATGTCATTGATTGTTGATCCGTGTTTCCTGCGCCGTGCACAGCGTTTTTGTACTTCATCTATCTCGATCTCATCATCTACGAACTCATAGCCCCTGTAGGTCCAAGCTTGCAAGCCTAAAGCAAAACGGGAGGCTAGCTGGCTTATGCTCAACGGGCACTCTAAACTGTCCTTAGTTTTCAAAGAAACAACGAAAATCGTTTGACAACACCCCCGGGGTATTTGAAAAAGGTCGTATTTCAAGGTGAAATGATTAGATTGGGTACGAAAAATTAAAATACTGCTGGTAATCCGAAAAATAGAAAACAAAACAAAACAAACAAACAAGTAGATGAAAAAAAAGAAAACGTTGCATTGCAACGCAGTCAACCGAAAAATGAGATAGTGTGCTTCCGCTCTGCCATCCTAAGAAAACATATTAGAGTAAACTTATTAGCTTCAAAGTCTGACGAAAATTAATTTGAAATAACACATCCTATATTCTTCAAAATTGATGGTATATTCGGTCTTATAGACGGCGACGGTTTGGCTTTAATGGTGAGTTTAAGAGGGAAGAGGAAGAAGAAGACATTTTTAGCGACCTTAATCGTATGTTTAGTGGTAGTCGATAGCAACGTTGGCGTTGATACGTGTACGCATGTGCTATTGAAAAAGTAGAAAGTAAAATCAACTCAATGATCTCTCAAAGACAATGTTCATTTACGGCTGCTTCATACTGTTCTTGTAGCAAATTGCTGAACCCGGCTGAAAAGGAAGTGATACAGAATGGAAAAAGAAGTGGATGGATGATGGAAAAGGTAATGAATTGAAAGGAACATAGTGGAAAAGGTACTGGATAGAAAAGAAATTATTGGAAAAGGAAATCAACTTTCCTTGGAAGAATATTCTCAGTTTAGGCGGAATGATGCAACCACATGGTAACACTTTTGCAGCACTGCAGTGGCACAGTCGCTTTAAACACTAACAACAAATGATGTTTTTGCGACCAAAATAGGTCGAAAATAAACGTCAATTCTGAAAATAAATAAAAAGAACAAATGGTGACATTTGTGAAAATTTGGGAAACGTACGTATTAATATATCTTCATCTTTTTTTACCACCTGTACTCACTGGACATGCGACAGCCTTTGAAATATTGTTGT
>BLFN01000057.1:4408039-4413039 GCA_014634225.1 Acropora yongei | reverse complement strand
TATAATGTCAAGATTTATCATTTCCTTTTATCCTTTTATGATGTCGTGCAAATTTCAAACTGCGATGTTGTAGCACTTAGCTGGTGTAGCACTTGTTTGTTATCGTTGAAAAGATTTTGTTTCTCCGTAAATATCTTATAGAAGACCCGACCAAAATATTCCAGTTAGATCTAGTTAACTTAGTCTGCCAATAGTTTGCATCGTATTGATCATCTATCAACCTGTTACACTGTAGTTTGCTTGTTTGTTTTTTACTTTTTCAAATGAAGTTGTATTCAGTTTACCTGTAGGCCAATATTATTTATGAATAAGAGGCAGGTTGAAGGAATTAATTCATTGGCCTTGCTGTAAGAGGAAGTCCTAATATTATTTTTAACTTGTCAATAAGGGAATGTCAGAGCACAAAAACATGATTGCATTTCGTGACTGCTATGGCCGCCTCCATGAGCTGAGATCACTAGATCCAAATGACAGAATGATTGCTTTAACTGCAACAGCAACAAAGTTAACCAAAGCAACCATTTTAAGTATCCTTCTCATGGATAAACCATTTGAGATACAAGAAAGTCCAAACAAGCCAAATGTTACATATGTGGTTGAGTGTATTCAGAAAGAGAAGGACCATGAATGGTACTTTGAGTGGCTAGTTGAAGAATTACTAATAAGGAAGACATCATCTGTTAGGACAATCATTTATTGTCAAACAATTAAGCAATGTAGTGTAATATTTTGAGTAATTAAGGGCATGCTTGGAAAGGACATATATGTTGGAACTGAAAAAGGAACAGGCAATGTGCTTGTAGAAATGTTACACTCCTGTACACCATCCACTAACAAAGAGAGAATTCTTCTTTCCTTCAAATCGATAACTGGAACTATTCGCTTGTTGATTGCCACAATAGCTTTTGGAATGGGGGTGGATTGTAAGGGAGTTTACAGAGTGATTCATTATGGACCATCCTAAAATGTAGAGGCCTACATTCAGGAGACTGGCATTCAAAGTGCAGTGTACATCTTATATCATGGCATCCTTTTGAGTCATGTTGATGGACACATGAAAGAGTATGTCAAAAGAAGCAATTGCGGACGAAAGGAGCTGTTAAAACACTTTGATTGTTTTGGATACCAGCATGATGTGCCCCATCTTTCCTGTGACAACTGTGCTGCACTTTGTCACTGTGGATTGCATGACTGCAAGGTCTTTTCTACATATCCTGTGCAGCATAGTCAGTCACCAAGTTATTTCTATGCTATGAAGATATTTTCAGTTATCAATGATGTCAATCAATGATGGTAATACTGAAAGCCAGTCATCTGAAAGTACTTCAGAGGACAATGAATGCGACTTTGATGAGGAGTTTCCCGATGAATGGCAGGAAGTTCTTCAAGATGATGACTTCTTTGATATGGTATTTCATAACTTGTCACTTTCTCAGTTAGAAAACTCTTTCCTAGACAATGAAAATGCGTCTAGTGATTCACACGAAACAGGAGTGCCATCAGCAGTTTTAGCAGCTGTTGAGGCAATGCACCTGAATGACCAGTTTCAGGGATTCTCCATGTAAAATGTGGTAGTTGCATGTATGCTCTTTCATTTCATTTGTTTAACTAATGGTTTCCATTGCAGCCATTTCTCTAGATGCCATTCAAAACTGTGTCACCCACAAAAATGGCTTCAGTAAAACAGTTTTCATCAGATATTTGACCTATATACAACAAACAATCATACAATACTGCAATTTCATATTTTCTCCAACACTGATCAAGTTTTACAATATTTTAAAATTTTACTTTAATCCCTAGCTGAGGATTTTCCTCTTCTTTTGGGGCTTAATTGTGTGACATCATCAGAGACAAAAAATATGGTATTAAATTTTGCTTCTCCCCTTCCTTACTTTTGGTATTTACACATTTACTGGTGATAGCACACTATGAATTTAGCACGATTATTTCATCTTGCTCTAATCCCCCACCAAATGTTTTTCTTACGTTTATTTATCCATTTATGCAAACAGGAGACATCTAAACTGGAAAGTCTGTCCCTTGGAAACCTCCTGATCTCTTTGTAACTGCATCCCTCCTGTTTAGTGAAGATTTTGGATTCTATCGCCCTCTTGACCAGTTCGTGCAGATTCTTTTCTAGGCTTGCAGAAGAGTGTTTTTCAGATCGCAATAATCTTTTACTGTTGTCATCAAGGTTTCCCATTGTCATTGATGTGGAATTCTCTGAGTATTACAGTCCCTGAACAGCTTTCTCTGTGACATTTGGTCCCAGATTTTTGATACCCTGCTTGATGAAGTTGTTACTGTGTTCAGTGGCCTCATCCAGTGTTATGTTGCTGCCTCTTTTACCAGAGTTGATCACGAAACGGTTCCAAATAAATCGCTTGCTATCTCTTGGGGACAGTAAAGCATAAATTTGAAAGAACTGATACAAACATTCCAATGCATATTTTGCACTACTGGAGCCATCAGCTTTGCAGTACAGCACGAAATATTTTTACTGTCTCATAACTCGCACCCCATCCCCTTCCTTAATGGCATCCAGGAAATTAAAGAAAAGAAAGCAGTCTGTTAGAAGAGAGCACTTGTAGTAGAATACATCATCATCTGCTTTGGTATCTTGAGAAGTGGTCATAGGTGTAGATGTTGTGACTTGCTCAATGAGGTCACTGTCAATCTCGACAGGTGGGTCATGAGAAAGTTCATTACTCCTTTTGGCTTTTCCATTGTACTTAAATGACCATATACAACTGAGGAATCGGCATGGAACCTTCCATCAGAAGTTAGTTCTTGCTGTTGGAGAACATCCTTTTGCTGTTCCGTCAATACCCTGTCAATAAGCCCATTCACTTCAGCACCTGAGTTGAAGACAAATTCATCAACAGCCTTAGCAGATATTTCATGAAGGCTATAGTTTGCTGGCTCACTTGACTTGTCAGTAAACCCCAACACTTTCATTGCTGTTGAAATAACCCTGGACTTGACGATTATGTAAAGAAAGTCCCTGTTGGCTCTGTATTAAAAAGCTAAAAGAAGAAACACAAGTGGTAGATTCTGGACAAACATCTTTGGCCGCGCTAAATTGAAGACTTTTCGAGGTCTTCGGCATTAAAGAAAAGTTTGGTTCTTGGCCTCCCTTGATAACATTCAAGAATTTCTCTCTTAAGCTCTAAAACCTTTTTAGTTGCTCGTTCAAATTTCAGCAGCCGCCTATAACACACAACTTTGCATATGAACAACTTGCTGTTTGCATAGCTCAGCTGATATCGAAGTCCAACGAAGATCTGATTATTTCCACAAAGTTATGGGTACTATTGCCGAAAATAAATACTCTTTCTTGGGCCGCCAAAGGCGACGAACACAAGAAACACTTTTAGATTTCGTCCACAACTTTTTTCAGTGATTCACGCGCCATACCATGCGGCTACACGGAAATCTCACATAACCTTCCCGTGAAAATTACATCACTCGCAGTTCACTGATTTTATTGCTTGCTTGAAACACAATGGGAAAGGAATGTGCTTCGAATGTGAGCAGCCGTTTCTTTCGGGGGAGCGTTGCGTGACATCCCGAAAGACGGCTGCGAAGGAGACTATCACGCAAGTGGCCAGACGAAACCTTTCTAATAGTGCTGCGATCTTCATTGGCTGCTTATTAATCTAGGCAGTCTTTGATAGTATTGGTTGCAAAAAAAGGGACAATGATGGCTGATGTATTCGACGAATTGAAGTACCAGTTTAGGATATCGGGATTTCGCGATGGCAATATTACTGATCGATGAAAAGCAACCGTTCTCCTTTCTTTGAAATGTCTTTAGAGGTAGAGAAATTTGCACTCATCTGGTACGCTTGTCAGCCTGAAGTTCTGTCTCATTCAAAGTGAATACGACCTCACCCCCTTTATGATCATAGCAAACTTTTTGGAGTTTTATGGGAGGAACGTTAACATAAAAGATAAGTGTTTATGTACGAGTTGAACCTGACTCGCACACACGTTGAGAGGGATGCCCGCGTAGCCATTTTCTATACGGTAGGACGAGGGTTGAATTGCCAAACTAGCTCTGACCGTGCTCAAGCCTGGAGTCTGATAATAAATGAACATTGTCAAAGTGAAAGAAATTAATATTGTAGTTGCAATATCTTTCTATTTGGCCAACAAGTCCTTATTTTCTAGTACGTTTTAAGTCAAGAAATCACAAGGCTAGCTTTTGTGAAGCAATCCCACTAAGAGCCTTTGATTCAAGTCATCTGCCATTGGAAAACCTTGCACAATGATTGAATTGTTATACCGTATAACGCAATCCAGTTTGCTGACTCTCAACGGTTTCAGTATCAAAGTGTCTACCGTTGGAAAACCTTTAGTGCACAGACGGCTTCGTGAATTTTCCAAATTGTAATCTTGTAGTTAATATGGTTTTGAATGACTTTAGCACAAGACTTATTAATGAACGTAGTTCTGCCCAAGGAGAATTAGGAAAAACTGAAGTAAAAAATCGTTCATTTTTGAAATAAATCTTTAGGTAGTGGAATCTGTAAAAAATGACTTTTTTGTCAGTTAATTTTCTTCGTTTCCTATTTTTCACTCAGCGAAGTCCGTTTCAAGTTAATCTTTTGGCATCTTTTGGGTCATGTCACCGTGGGCTCGATCATTATACCTGTCAGTAACATGGTATGACATCACATATGATATGGGCAATCAACGTTGGCAAGTTACGGAGTCTGAAACAAATCATGTGTCTGGGTCCCCACTGCTTTATGCTTCAGTTGCTCTCCTTCTATGTTCACTTATTATTTTTTTTCTTTTCGTGATGAGCTAGGACTTGTTGCTTCATTGTCAACACTGGGGCTCTTCAACAACTTGTTGAACGAGGCTGGCTGTTGGGTCAAATGCAGTTTAAGTACTGGATTCCCCAACCGAGATTATTTATTTTGGTTTGAAAATCATGCCCTCCAACTTTTCGAAAAAGAAAACTGCTGAGTTTGACGTGGGTTTCCATT
>BLFN01000057.1:4393039-4395539 GCA_014634225.1 Acropora yongei | reverse complement strand
GACGACAATGACGATAACGATGATGCTGATGATGATGGTGATGATGACGATGACGACGATGGTAATAATGATGATGACGTCGATAATGATGACAATGGTATTAACGATAACCAGGACGACGATGGTGGTGAAGACGACGCCGTGGAAGTTGCAAGACTCTGTTGCTCCGTGGTAATACTCCTATCAAATTCTGAATTTCTTGTGCATGCTGTAGTCCGCGATGGGAATTCTTGGTTCGGAGTCACGTGAGATAAGAGGAAAGAATGTTTTGCTGATGTTTTTATTATTGCTGTTGTTGATGATGACAATGACGATAACGGTGATGATGATGATGATGATGATGATGATGATGATGATAACGAAGATGACGATGGTAATAATGATAGTGACGTCGATAATGATGACAATGATATTACGGATAACCAGGACGATGATGGCAGTGAAGACGACGCCGTGGCAGTTGCAAAACTCTGTTGCTCCGTGGTAAAACTCCTATCAAATTCTGAATTTCTTGTGCATGTTGTAGTCCGCGATGGGAATTCTTGGTTCGGAGTCACGTGAGATAAGAGGAAAGAATGTTTTGCTGATGTTTTTAATATTGCTGTTGTTGATGATGACAATGACGATAACGGTGATGATGATGATGATGATGATGATGATGATGATGATGATGATAACGAAGATGACGATGGTAATAATGATAGTGACGTCGATAATGATGACAATGATATTACGGATAACCAGGACGATGATGGCAGTGAAGACGACGCCGTGGCAGTTGCAAAACTCTGTTGCTCCGTGGTAATACTCGTGTAAGATTCTAAATTTCTGGTGCATGATCTAGTCCGCGTTTTGAGTTCTTGGGTCGGAGTCACGTGAAATAAGAGAAAAAAAATCCTCATATTTACATTTAGCAATAAAAAAAATATAAGAAATATAGGCGAAGATGGAAGTCTTTGGGTTTTAAACAAACACATTAGCACTGATTGATGTGCTTGTTTAATTTTTGCTCAAGGTCCCAATTTATAAGGCTTTTCGAAAAAAAAAAGGGATCAAACTTGTTTGAGCTTCATATTTTCTCGGGATCCTTTTTAACTAAGTATAAGTGTTCTACCAACTACTTATAATTATATAAGTCTTAATCGTGTAAAAGAATTTTAATTCCTAATTTTAATAAACGCAGGCCCGTAGCCAGAAAAAGGTTGCAACCGAGACACTATTTTCAATGATGGGATAGAAGCGAATTTCACAAATTTCTAGCACTACATCACGCAGGCTCTATAATTGTCGTATGGTATTTTCGTGGAATCAAAAACATAGAAAGGGTTTTAATGGGTTCATTTACCTTTTTTTGCTGTTCTTGTTGTAACTGCTTGCTACTAAATCACCTTAATACACAGGCAAAAAAAAAATACAGAAAACTTCAACCGAGGCAAGTGCCTCGGTTCGCCTAATAATGGCTACGCGCCTGAAATGAAACGTACCTTTTTCACAGATGTATGTATGCTGGTTATCACATCCATTTACAACCAGATGAAATTTTCCATGGAACCGTTCGTAGCAACAGGAAGATTTGCATCTCATGGATGATGGACAGATATTAAAAACTGCAGGAGAAGAGTTCTGGTTGCAACAATTCAAAGTAATGCTTTCTGTTCCAGCTTCAGAAGAGAAAATGAGTCAGCCGAACAATGGACCCAATATGAAACAAACAAACACGAAACAGTCAGTCATGGATCATCATAAACTAAAGTGTACGATACAAAGAATGGTAAAAGCGGCTTGCCCAATTTGTTAAAAGACTCAGTGGCCCCTCAAATTTAAGTTGAGCCGACCAGCCCACAAATGAAAACCTTGCTGTTGAGCTGAGCATGAGAGAGAGCTGGTTGTGTCCAAACTGGTTATCCTAACATTTATCATTTAAGTCGTTTGGGACAGAGATTCCTTTTGGAACCTAGGACCTTCCGCGAAAAAAAGGCTTCTTCGTTACCCAGTTCCTTACGGACAATATACATATGGAAAGTCTGGAGTTTACACCTTTTGCTCTTCATTTTCAGAAAATATCCCCTCATTTGTGTCCAAATTTGTTTCATTATGGTCAATACACTCCCATTATCACCAATATGACCTTCATTAGCGCGTAAGGAACGTTCAAGAGTAACATTTGCCTATCTATTAACATTCAAAATCATCGAAAGACAAACAATATCTTCCTTTGACATTCATTGACTGTAATTGTAGTAATGAAAGTTTTTGTTCAAAGATAGATTGTTTATAAATACTATGGTTTGTCACTTCGTAGTAATGACGTTGCATTCCGTGTGGACGAATGTCCAAAGGTGCTATAGATTGCACCTTGGTGCTATTGAATGTTCATGCATATATTAAACGCGGTATCGAAAGGTTAATCCACTTTAATGAAGTTTAGTATGGCATGAATGAATGTACAGTGATTTTATTGAACCAACGTTCCACAATGAATGAATATTTTGCGTTAATG
>BLFN01000057.1:4380529-4383029 GCA_014634225.1 Acropora yongei | reverse complement strand
TCGCTGGACCGCGAAAAGGAGAAATGCACGATCGACTTATGACGATGAGACTCTCACGGGGGAAGAATTTCGCCACACTTGTCAGCACCTATGCCCCCAATATGACCACACCAGACGAGATCAAAAATAAGTTTTATGAAGAGCTAAACGCTGTAATCACCACGGTTTCCAACGCAGACAGGCTCATCATCCTTGGTGACTTGAACACGAGAGTAGGCTGTGACAGCGCCGCCTGGGAAGGTGTGATTTGGAAGCATGTATTTGACATCTGCAACAGCAACGGTCTACTACTCCTCTAGACTTGCGCCGGGCATGATCACAAACACGTTCTTCTGCCTCCCCAGCCGTTATGTCGTCGTGGATGTCATCATCAGGAAGAGGGACATGCAGCATATACGTGTCACAAAGGCCATGCGCCTCATCATCGCAAGACTCAGGCTACAAATGCAGCCAAGAAGACGGCTGCAGGGCTTGAAAGCACCAAAATGCCTGAATGCCAACAAAATGAAGGCAGACATCATCAAGCAGTCCTTTGCTGCCACCTTGAAAGAACACCCATCTTGCTGAATAACCAAGTTATGGAGTGGAAGCAGCATGGGGTGCACTCCGTGTGACCAAGCATCAAAGAGACTACTTGCTATTTCTTCTTTGCAATAGAGTTGCTCAAGGATAAACACCAGTGAACAGAATTAAAATGGACACATATATCTTACACACTTTTTACTCAGTGGAAGAATTGCACTCAGGATTCGGACTTAAGAAAGAAGAAATGGAGACGTGTGGTAAATTATGCTGCGGACTAAGATCACAAAGCTACTTCTGCTCTCTCATATGGAACCAAGTTAATTGATGGGTAAAAAGGCTTAAAGCAAGGTGGACACACTAGCCCTGAGTTGTGGCCATCACCGTAAGCAAACATCGACCAAAGCTACCAGTTCTGTCTCAAGATCTGCAGCATCATTTCGGTTATCCTGCGGCAGTAACATGATGGCCATTTTACCTCAAAACGGTTTTTGCATCAGAAAATAATTCCATCTCTTCCCTCTTAACCTCATAGTTGATCCATCGTCCTGTTGGGCTGTATCTCTGCATTGCTGGCCCCCTTCTAGTTTTCCAAGCAAGACGACCAGCTGGGCTATGTGAAAACATGCTGAATGAGTAGCGTGTAAAGCTTTCTAGGTCACGAAAGTCAAAATGTTTGCGAAAATTTTCTATGGTATGGAGATAGCAGGTAACCCTCAGTATCTGAAGGCCAGAGGTCAGCACCTGCTGAAGATTAGTTTGGTTGATAGTTACGCCATCCGTCATAGCAGCCAGTAGAACTCTTCCTTTTTACTCCTTCATAAGACTTGTACAGCTGGGGTATGTTTGGCAGATGAAATGCAGTTTTTTATACAGTTCTTCGTTTCGCTCAATGTTCCGTTGCAGACATTGCGTCGCAACTTACTCTCTATAGAAATTAGACAAAATGGACAACAACTTTGAGTTTAGAAGAGATGATCCGATCGATCATCGATCATCGATCATCTTCAGTTGCAGGTGTTCGTTACAGTGCGAATTTGAATTTCAGTCAATGTTACAATTTGAACTTACGTTAATACGTGCCGTTGGAAGTTTAAATTGCCGGTAAACGTTACAACAATTCTAAATGCAAACAATCGAATAATGTGCGCGCAAACTGTGTAACAAAAGAAAACACAAGCTAAAGGGCTTATAATGGCGGGAAACTACAACAACAACAGCAACAACAACAACAACACCAGAAACTACAGAAACTAGCACTAAAACAGAAATGTAGCTAAAAAGATAGAGTTTGTTCCGCATGCCTTAGCTGTCTATTTAGATTGGAATTTTCCCAGCGGATATGAGCAGCCTTTTTGAGCAATAACTAGAAATGATTAGGTGCCGTATCTAAAATGGAGAAGCAGCTCTCAGAACAGAGTCCTTGACATTCCTCAGAGTGTAGCTAATATTGGAAAATGTGAGAAGTCCTGTCCCTTCCCATATGCTCACGAATGCGCGTTGAAATGTGTCAGAATGTTTCCCCGACGTAGTAGGCATTACATCCTTGTGAATTTCCTCCTTCATTCTGAACATAATGCGGATCTTAAGTAAAAAAAAAAGCGAGGCTTATGTCTAAATCGACGCAAAAATGCCTAAATAGTTCACGTAATTTTCTCTGAGCTTCTGTAGAAAAGGAACCTACGTAAAGCAACTTAAAATTGAACTTGGTCGCCATTAGTTGAGGGGGTCTGGGCCCCAGCAATATACTGATTAAGTACCTTCTCAATTAGATGTGGAGGGAAAAGGTTTTATACGTAAAATGAAAGTGAGATTCCTAGCGTCATTGTGAAGGCCCACCCAAGTGTTGTTGATTGAAGGTCCTATCAACAAGTGTTCTAACAAGGCCAATTTTATGTTAAAAGTTGCTGGATTAAAAACGAAAAAGATCCAAAAACCTAAAAAGTAGTTTATTATGCTCAAAGGGATAAAAGTTGCC
>BLFN01000057.1:4373029-4375529 GCA_014634225.1 Acropora yongei | reverse complement strand
TGAATTGTATTCTTACCGATGTTTACAAATAAGTTATTGAATTCGTTGGCCACAGTGTTTACGTCCCCTGAAAAGAAACTCTGCGAAGATTTTTTAGGAATACAACTACGAATGACTTTCCACATGGTATTGGTGTTGTTCCGATTTTCTTTGATTTGCTGTTCCATAAATTCCTTTTCAGCAAGACGAATTTTTCGTTTCACCTGCCAACAATAGTTCTTGTAGCTCGACCAAGCCAATGGATAAGTCAAGTACATGTTCATTCTCGATCGAAATATTATTTTCTTTTGGTGATGAGCTACGACCTGTTGATTCATTTTTAACAATGGGGTTCTCTAGAACTTTTAAATGCAGTTGAAGTACTGGGCTCCCCAACCGAGATTACATCATTTTGGTTTGAAAATTTGGCCCATCAACTTTTCGAAAGAAGACCACTGCTGAGTTTTACTTGTGTTTTCATTCCATTTATTTCCTGGTTTTAATACTGCTGAAACATGTTTTTGCTTTTCAATAACTACTGTAACACTTTCGTTAGTCTGGCTTGCTCGTGTCTCTTTATCACTTTAAAGTTAAAGCCTCGAGACGTTGAAACGAGACGGGAAAGTAAAAAAGATGAAACAAAATTCGGTTTTATCAAACGCGTTGATAAAGCTTAAGGTTGAATTACCACTGCGAAAGATTTAGGAAGCTGACGTTTCAAGCATTAGCCCTTCGTCATAGCGAATGCCCTTCGTCAGCCCCTCGTCACCCGCTCTGACGAAGGGCTAACGCTCGAAACGTCAGCTTTCTATATCTTTTACGGTGGTAATTCAACCTCTATCTACTCGTTTGATGAAACCAAATTTTTCTTTCACTGTCCCACCGACACAGTTCCACAGTTTCTTTAGCCGGAAAGTAGAAACAGATGGTTGTCAATGATGCAACATGCGATAATATTGGTTCGAGGAATCAAAAGAATGTGTTTACACGTAAATTGAGCTGCAATAGTTGCTGTTACTACTATCCGCGGTTTTGACACACAAACGAGACTAGCTAACGGATCAGTTTCAGTTGCATTTAACCATTAGCCTCGTCTGCATACAGCTTTAAACAAAAGAAGCTTTGCCTTTTCGAACCAAATTCTTTTCTTGCGTTTGAACTCTGCGCGTACGTCAGCATTAAGTATGTGAAACAAGAAGATGAAAAGACCCTGTGGAAAAAAAAAACAAACAAACAAAAAGAAAAAAAAAATAGCACTCTTTCAGATTTTATTTTTGGTGCTGAAATCATCATTTTGTTGCTGGGATATCTGTCAAATTATTCTCACTTATATCTCTTACTAACCGAGTTGGAGGGCCGTGCTTTGAATTACGGATCGCGCTTTTTCAGTTCAATTTATGGCGTCAATGAGAAGACGAGGGACCTGAATTGAAGTGAAACAAACTGGGTGTCGAAACTTCCAGTACGGACCGAGAAAACAAGGTTAGTAAGATACTTAGTATTTGATCAATCTCGAAAGCACACCACAAGGTTAAGCAGTCCGTACTTTAGAATGCGGATCTTGCAATCGACCAAATATACTGCACATAGTACTTGAGAGATATAAGAGCAGCGTTTATTGCATTAATTTGAAGCAAATGGATTTTGCAGCCCTACCTCAAAATGCCACTTTAAAATTAATTCTTTTTGACCGACGGCATATGGGAGGGCTAAACCTTATTTTCGTAAATGTATATGGCTGGAACAAACCTAGTCATAATCTTCTATTTTTACCATGCTACTGGTAAATCCATGGAAATTTCCATGTATATCGCTGGAACAAACCTACTTATAATCTTCTACATCTACCATGCCACTGGTAAATCTATGGAAATTTCTATGTATATGGCTAGAACAAACCTGCTAATAATCTTCTATTTTTACCATGCCACTGCTAAATCCATGGAAAATTCCATGTACATTAGGCTTGGGCAAACCTACTTATAATCTTCCATTTCCAGCCTGCCACTGATAAATCCATGGAAATTTCCATGTTCCAGGTTAGAAGAAACCTACATATAATCCTCTATTTATACCATGCCATTGGTAAATCCATGGAAATTTCCATGTACAAGGCTGGAGCAACCCTGCTTATATTCTTCATAATTTAACTTTCCTACTTGCGAATCTGTTGAAATTTCAATGTAGAAGCTGGCTGGATCAAACCTACTTATAATCTTACTATGTGGCATATCACAAGTAAATCCATGAAAATATCCATGCACACAACTACAACTACAAACTATTTATAATCTTGTAATTTTACCATGCCACTAGTAAATCCATGGAAATTTCCATGTACATTATAAGATCAAAACTATTTATAATCGGGTAATTTTAGCATGCCATTAACAAATCCATGGAAATTCCCATGTACACAGATGTATGGACCCCTCGCTCGAAATGATTTTAGAATATTTTAATGTAAAATGTGTTCAATGGGCTCTAATTCAATTAACATGTACATTTGGTTCATATTAAT
>BLFN01000057.1:4328711-4331211 GCA_014634225.1 Acropora yongei | reverse complement strand
TTAAGGTATTCCCTTTTGCCTTAAGCAAAAGAAGGTCAAATTTTGTAGGAATCAAATAGCATGATGCCTCGATGCACTGCAGAGGGACGCATTTGGGGCATTTCACTTGTGATTTGTAAAGACGATCCCTTGATTTTGAGAACAACGAAATTAATATTCAAATTTTAATTATTATTTAAACTAATAAGTCTAAACTAGTAATAATCAGAGATTACAAAAGCGCGTTCGATGTGCTTTGATGCTTTACCACTGGGATTTGCGTGTTTTTTTTTTTTGTTTTTTTTTTTTGGCTGACCACCTAATGCAGACATGGTCATAACCTCGTACTTTTGAAATTCACATTAAAGCGGCTTGTGATGGTCTATATTCATGTTTTCTGGCATCGGGTCGATGTTATCATGAGATCTAAGATGGTAGCCAAAGCCTGAAATGACCTAGCATCCGCGATCAGTATCAGCGGGACTAAAAAAGGACGTAAATAATATATGCGTTTTGTCGAACGCAAAAGAAATCTTTTAACTAAACTACAGATAAATCTTACCACACAAACTAGAAGAACGGGGGCCACAAATGTCCAGATAAAATTATTGGAAAACGAGACCCAACAGCTACCGATGAAAAGAAAAAGATTATCCCAAGAGCTCTTCACTCTTAGTATTGGCAAATATACCATATCCTTTTTAGAGGAGGGATCTATCTAGTGTAGCTTTTGGGTTGCCATGCAATGAGAATTCTGCGTTAAAACTCAACAGACTGCAAAGGAACGATTGGGCGAGAAAAGAGTAGACGGTAATGGAGGAAAATAAAGATTACGTAAAAAACCAAAAAAAGGTTCTTGGTGCAAAAATTAGGACGTCTATGAGAGGTCAATGTGGTATGCCAGATAGGAGATCAGGATTCACTGATTCAGACCTTAACTGATGTAGTTATTGCTATGCAGATAATCTGGCTTTCTTTATTAGCTATGATTTGACTTTGTCACGAATGATGAATCGGTTTGAAAAATTCAAGAAGAAATTTGTTATTGAGAGAGGTTTCATAACAGAGGACATTCCAAATTTCTAACTTCGCCATTGATATAATTATATTGTCATTTCTATGCATGCTTTTAGCATACATTCCTTGGGGACTTACAAGGCGCCGTGTATGTAGCTGTGCAATCCGCCTTCATGGAAAGCTGCAAGAACGATTGATAACACCACAATTCCAGCAGGACAGCCTTTGATAGTGAAAAGCCAAAACAGAATTACTCAATAGTTGCATTGATGTCGTAGAAAGTCTCGTAAATGGCGCTAGTGAACTCAAACTTGAACTACTTTAGCTTACAATGCACTTGATCAATATTGTCAGTATAATAATTACCAGATGTCTACATGCCATACGAAAGGTTAGTCGGATCTATTCACTTCTCACTATTCCCTTTCTTTAAGTAAAAACCACTGGGGAGGTCAGTGATTCTGTTTGATAATTTTTTTTTCCTCTTTTTGATAAAATGAGAGCAGCATAAGGATTACACGTCAATACGCTAAAATGCGTCTACATTGCAGATTACTTTACGTTAAGTATCTCTAGCAGACAAAAACCTAAGAAGTTAAGAATGGACAGAAACGTTCATAACATACCCCAAGCCACTGAGTAGAAAGCCCGTAGTCGTATTTCAGTGTTAAATACTTTGACCACCATAAGGTACAAGTAAACGCCTTCAATAAACATCCAAGCGAATCCAACCAGGTAAAAGAAATGGATAAATGCTGCCACGAAAACGCACAAACCCTGTGAAACGAAACAATTTTTTGATGGAAAACTGTGAGCGAGGGTCGAAGATGTTTTAGCTCGAGGATATTGAAATTCTCAAAATTGTCACAGTTTTGTGAGCTAGTAGTGAGATTCTCGCGCGTGAAGCAAAGTAAGTAGCGAATTTTGACTGCGTGAATTCATTGTTTTCTAAGTGGAATTAAATTTATTTCCAGCGGTAATTCAATGAATTAATTAATCTTTTTTTTTTTTTTTCTGCGTAACCAAAAATCTTCAATCAACAAATTGTCTAACAATTTTCGCCTCAGATTGTGACCTGCTCTCACTCCTTCTCGCATGTAACGCGAGCTGCACGAGTGCTTTTTGCACTCTTATCAGTTCATTTGATGGTTGGCGCTTCTTATGATTTTCCAAGGGAGAAATTAAAGATTTGTTTTGAAAAGAACATCTACAACAACGACAGCAAAGAAAAAAAAAAACAAACAAAAAAACAACAACAACAACAGCAACAAACAAGGAGAAAGAAACTTTTTTTTTTTTATGTCAAAAAAGACAATATAGGAGCCGTACCTTTGGTTCCAAGGCATCAATCCCAGAAACAAAGGCAACCTGTGCAGCCGCTAACGCGATCACGAGATTAAGGCGAATTTGCACCTGCTCCTGTTTAAAATCTCTAGATATGAATGCAAAAACAAAATTGGGTTGGGTCAATCATGATGCTCTGTTTACAAAATGGGCGCGAAAC
>BLFN01000057.1:4301559-4304059 GCA_014634225.1 Acropora yongei | reverse complement strand
AACCGGCTTCAATGCCAGCAATTTGTTTTGCTTGGATCACGCATTATTTACTCCTGGGAGTGAATAATGCCTATATATATATATATGGCGAGATTATGAACCAATCAAATTGCTATCAATATCAAGATCACTGAGTGATGATACGTTTAATATGGTTACTATTGCGGTACGCCATGGAAATACCTGAGCGGTTCTGATGGTATACTACTGTATATTTTTATGCTTGATGATTGAAGGGCTGCGGGGCAACAATTCACGTCTATTTAGCTTCTGCGCGTTTCCTGGATACACATATATACTTGAGTTTAAATTGTAATTTAGGTGGAAAGAGAGCAAAACTACCAACCCCAGGCAACTGTATAAAAGATCCATATCCGGATAAAAGCATTGAATACTTTGCAAACCAACAAGTATAGATAGATGCCTTCAAACAACATCCAAGAAAAGCCAACCAGGTAGAAATAATGGATAACAGCAGCCACGACGATGCACAAAACCTGGGGAGCATGAAAATTACTTGTTTATTGCCTGAAAGCTATTGCAAAACAAAGCAATCATACTTAAAGGTAAGCCAGGTTGAGTGGCCGAAATGTGTTGAAGGTGCTAAACGTGAAGGTTTCAAAATAGCAAGCACCAAAACTAACGCTCGGGCACCGAAACATCGAAAGGCATAAACTTGGCGAATCTAAGAGAGTAGACTGAAAGATGCTGCTTACATGCAGTCTATTTAGCATATGCACCGCGTATGGAACATGAAACGTTAGCTAGCTGCATCTGGCTAAATTCTTTCAATGGAGATGGTGATCAATGTGTTCAGTATGACTAATTGCATTCTAGCTTGGTTCATATTCAGGGTGCTTACAGCAACTGTCTAGTCTTTTATTCAGGAATCTGCTCTCCGGCAATTTATCCTGAATGTAATGACGCAGGGAGAGTAAAAGGAAAGAAATGCAAGCCTCACCATTTCTTCAGTTGCATCAATTCCAGCAAGAAAGGCGGTTTGTGCTATAGCCAAGGAGGTTACAAGATTGAGGCGTATTTGAATTGGTTCTTGTTTAACATTCCTGGAATAGAAGGAAAATGGCAGAAAGTCAAAGCTATTAGGCTTACAGTTGGTAACTCGTGCTGTACTGTTTGGCATAGTCCAATGTGCACTTAACGATGTCATTTACTGCTTTTTTTTCATTTAGTAAGCTTTTCTTGTCCACAACACGAGCCACGTGGGCATACTTACAGGCATGTACACCCTGTCAACTTCTTCAGCTCAACTTTCCTCATTTTAACTAATACAGGACCTTCTTGTTCAGCAGGTATTATACTCAGTTGATATCTTCTAGGTGTAACGCATGACAAATCTATGGTATTTTAAATTGTTTTCCTAAATCAACTAGGAGGTCCATAAAGCCATTCACAAGCTTAATAAAAGTATACGTCTGTTTAAAATTTGTGCAGGAATCTCGCCTGGCTCTTCTGTAAAAAAAAAATGATGCTATTCCTTAGACGCAATTTTGTCCTCGTATTCTTCTGCAAGGCATTATGTGATCTTAATACTTTTCCCAGATCCTTATGGCCGTGCCAGCGAAAGTTCCGCATATACTTGTGTTCTTCCACCAGCAGCATTTCTCATGTACTTGCATGGGTCAAGAATTAGAACGGGCGAATTTTAATGTTGCGCATATAGGTGCTTGCACAAAGGAGAATACAAATTAGCCGTACAATGATTGAGCCCTAATACTTACGTGAGAGTACAGTAAGCTATCATCGTTAGCAATTCTCCAACAATCGATAAGGCGCAACCGATGTATGTTATCGTTTCAAGAGCTGTTTTGTGTCCCGAGGAGGCTTCCTATTAGAATCGAAACGATTATTTACAATTTTCCAAATATTTGATAAATTTCCAGCAGCAGTTCATATTCTACACATGTGTGGAATTAACGCATTTGTTTCGATGCTAATAGTTGCTGATAGCAAATGAAGGAAAATATGAAAAGATTTCAGAATTCCAGTTTCTAACCAAAACTCTGGGCATCTTTTCTACTTTGTCCACCACCCGTTGCCAAGCAACTGTCATCACATGATAACCCGCATGGGTGCTCTCAGTCTCATTCCCTTTGTGTTTCTATTACCCGTTTGCTTTTGGTTCAGGGGGTAGGGTTATTAAGGAATATTATGACATTGCCTGAAGATTATGGAAGACAAGCGCTATTCAGACGAAAGAAAGTGAAAAGGAAAAGAATGTCACGTGATTACCGAGATCCTTCATACTGACTAATTATGATTAGGGACGTAGCTGAGGGCAGCCATTTTTTTGGAGCGTACTTTAGAAGGCAAGAATGACGCGCACAGTTAAAAGTGCGAACTAATCGTTTTGCAACATTGCCAACCAGCAAGTTTAATTTTCTTTTTATTGTTGCAAGGTCAGGTTTTTCACATCGTACCTTTCCTGAAGGAGTGATCTCATAATAATTATATGCATTGCTAAATTTGGAATCTAGAATTT
>BLFN01000057.1:4291559-4296559 GCA_014634225.1 Acropora yongei | reverse complement strand
TGTCTCTTCTCAGCCTTATCTTCTGTCTCATTTACATCGAATGCGACCGCATCCTCCTTATGATCAACGGGAACTTTCTGGAGTTTTATGGCTGCAAGAAGATAAATGAGTGTGTATGCATACGAATTGAATCCAACTTGGAGACACGTTGACAGGGATTTGCCCACAGCAATTCTTTATCAGAGAGACCCCAATTCTGACCGTGCTCCAGCTTGGAGCCTGATAATGAGTTTATACAGTTGTAATATCTTTTTTTCACACAACAAGACGTAAATTCCAGGACATGTTTATTCAAGAAATCCTAAGGCCAGCTTTTGTGAAGCAATCGGGCGTTTGATTGAAATCGGGTGTTTGATTGAAAGGTATCTGCCATTAGAAACTTTAAACTGTAATTTAATGAAAGGAGAAGATAAATTAATGGAAGGAGAAGTGCGAGATTGTCTGTCGCATAACTCAATCCAACGTATCTGTTTTCTTTTGTTTGATTGTTTTTTTGTTTTTGTTTTTTTTTACCGGAGTGTCTGAACATTTTCAAAGGCACCTGCTTTAACGAACGAAGAGCTTCATTAATTTTCCAAATTTCAATCCCAGGTTTACTGGATTTTAGTGGATTTGGCAATTGCCTAATTGATGAAACTCGTAGTTCTGTCTCTCACCGTACGCGTGTTTTGTTGTTGTTGTTGTTGTTGTTGTTTTTTACTAAGGTTATCATTATTAGTGTGCGCTCACCAAAATGTTCTTGCGAAATGACAACTCGTTGATCTTGTTTGTAATGGATCTTGCCGTACTTTAGTGCAAATGTCTCCAATTGCCGAGTAGCTAGCAGTATATTGATTGAATTGATCTCCTCCGGATCTGTCTCCAAGTCTCTATCTGTCTCCAAGTCTCTAAAAAGCTGGCTGGTGACATTAACTGCAATCTGAAATAAGGTTCAAGTAGACAGAAGGAAATCAACAGTCAGCGAATGCGACAAGCACTTTTCTTGTCTTGCATGACAAATGCACAGTAAGTTCTGTAAGATTAAGAAAAATGAGGCGTAAATGAAATTTCGGAGAGAGCAGTTCACAGAAGAAGGATTGAACACCTCTTTTGTTTCACAAAGTGTAGAAGCTTTATTTCTTACTTCAAAAGAGTCCTTTTCCGTCGCGTCCAAGGCCTGTAGTTCTTTACTCAAACAGTGCAACTGCGAGAAAATTAAAGGAAGTAATCACAAATCTGATTACAACGCGACAAATTCACATCAATTAAATCAGCTTCTTTAAAGCACTCTTTACGAATAATTTAAGTATTTTAGTATCAGATGGCAGGCCAGTTGAGCCTTACCATTTTAAGAAATGTTTATTTTTTGTATGTTCATCCAAATAATGCTCCGGGTGCTAGATCTCAACATACATCAATGAAAAGTTAAGAAATAAAATACCGTGCTAGATCGATAGGATTTTAAATGTTTTGTTGGACCTAGGTGAATTCCATGGAAAATAACTACGGATACCTTGAATAACTAAAGGCAAGTGTAAGAGCACATTCAAGACGGTTGCTTATTGGAAATTGATTAAGACGCAGAGAGAGCTGCAAAAATTCCACGCCTATGTCGTTGTTAATTTTTCCCTAATTGCTACGGAATTGTCCATACTTGCAGCTTAAGACTGTATAACGAAAGAAGCAAGTCTGTAATTCGGGCCCTTAGGGCAAAAGGGGCCCTGGCAGCTTTTTCTTGGCTCAAGAGATAATGAGTTAAGAATCGATTTCTATGTCGAAGGAAACCTTGGACAACCCCCAAGAAACTAAGCAGTAAACTCGGGTTGAGATCAACCGGAACTCGATCAGTTCACACTATCGCAGTTGCTCACTGGGCCTGCACATATGTACGCAAAAGCGATCTTATAGTCGGAACTCTATGCGTTTGTGGTGAAAAGGTGATACAAGCGACAAACGAATGACAAACTCTACCTTAGTCTCAGCGGACTGTCTCTTGATTGGACCGATTTTGCTGTAAACTTTGTCGCAGAAAGGCTCTAGTCCTGTGTTTGCTTCAGTGGAGCTCTCCTGATAAGGACTTGCAGCTGCAGAGCCAGTATGACGTGATGAAGATGTTGCTCTGGAAGATAAAAGGCTTAACAGAGTTGATGTGGACCTTGTTCTTTTTTTGGAATTCCTTGTTGTTCCTGCTGTTGTTGGTTTTGCACCTACCCTTGGTTTTGCTAGGGTTTCTGTGATTGCCGTTGTTCTTGTTGACGACGTTGGGCTGGATGATGACGATAATGAAGGCGATGGTGATAAAGGAGATGAAACTGGTGTTGCGGATAATGTTCTTGCTTCTGATAAAGACTTGGAAGTCCTCGATGACGCTGATGTTGATGACTGTGATGGCAGCGATGGTGATGACGATGATGATGATGATGATGATGATGATGATGTCATTGGCAAGTTTATTGTCATTGTTACTTTCCTTAGGTCTGGCTTTGTCTCTGTGACTTCCATATCGTTTATTACAATCGACCTAGAACTTGTCATCGTTGTTGATTTTTCTATAGTCCCTTTCTCTGATGAGGCGACTACTGCGCTTACCAATGTAGACGTTATTGTATCTAAATCAGAGGGGAAGGTGTGAGGAACAGAAAATATCATAAAAGGGTAACCTACGATAGTGCTTTGATCTTACTCTTAGAAACGGTGCGGATCATTGTCAGTTGGAGATATATTTCGCTTTTCCTTAGTGACCACTGTTCCAAAAAGAGCACCTTGCGATTGTCGGTTCCTGGTCATAACGTCCAAAATTAATAGTGTAAATGATTAAAACAAAAAAGTGACCTGAATGACTAAATGTAAATAGACTGTAAAGAGGAAACCTTGCGGAAAAACTAAAAAAAAAAGACGTTTTATTTGAGAATGCCAGAGCCACACTTCCACAGTAACTTTCATCCAACTGTTAATACGCCTGTGTAGTCCCCTTGGACTATTATGGAAACTATTTCTCTCCCCGTTCATACCATTTCTTTTTTTTTTTTTAATTTGAGGTTGAAATGAAAGAAACCACTCCTACTTCTTTATATTCTGTGTGTTAATCGATATTAAACCACTTGGAAAATCCCATCAGGCCTTATAATAAAATCATTGTAATTGTACTTGTAACACTTTGCAACAAATTAGCTTTCTCTGTCTCTTAGTTGTAACTGTTTACCATATTTTTTACATATAACTAGAGAGGGCTCTACAATACATATAAAATTGGTGGCTAATTAGTATTAACTGAACACATATTTTTTTCTGATTATTAACATGTTTTCCACTTACCTTCTTCGCAGATATAATGATAGGCTTTGTTGTCGTTACATTTCTCTTTAATCATTTCCCCAACAGTCTTATTGACCAAAAAACAGTACTGTTTTTTTTTTCTTGAATCTACTAAGGAGGCAATGCTTTGATCGACTTGCACGATGGATTCTGAATCGTCTATCCAAAAGAACTTTTTCTTGTTATGATCCCAACTAAAGAGACAAAGGAAAATAGTACATTACATAGGCCAGAAATAATTAACAATTAGACCCGTAGCCCGAAAGGGCTACGGGTCAATAGCCCATTCGGCTTCGCCTCATGGGCTATTGATCCGTGGCCCTTGAGGGCGAAGGGTCTAATTGTTTTAGTATCACCCAACTATTCGGACAGAAAAAAGCAATATTAAATTCAGCAAAAGAAAAATATTTATTTGGAAATAAAACGAAATAAAAAGGTTCACAAAACCGGCGAACTTCGCTACTCGATAACTCTTACTAATAGAGCGATAGTGGCGTAGCCAATCAAAATGCAGGATTTGCATTAGTCCACTAGTTGGGTGATACTAATTCCGGATATCACTAGGCGCTATCCCTTGGTTATTACACTTGGGCTGTTGCATGGCATTTGTTGGCTTTTGTCCTAAAATGGCAACCGCTATAGGTTGAAGCTATTAGAGGGACTATGCTGGTCGTTGTTGGTGCACTGATAATATACTAGCCAGGTGGGGAAGTCGGCCCGTTGAGTATATGAACCTTTCCACGGTAGCGCAAAGCTCACTCGCTCTACAAAGACCCACGCCGCCGGCTTGCGTCACGTGAGAAAACCGAGAGTAGTGTGCATGCCCACTTCTTGGACGAGATGCTAGACCATCCCAGGATTCCCCTAGGGAAAATGTCGGTTGTTCCCATCTGAACATCGAGGTGGAGTGAGTTTTCTAGTGGAAGGCAACTATGCTGACAATGAGAACAGTCCATGGCACTGCGTACGGGTACGTTATTGCTTAATGACCCTACTTAGCCCTCCACCTCCCCCACTCCCTTACCACCCTCATTTTTTAATGATCTTAACTCTCAAAATCATTGCCACCTGTCGTCTAAAATCACCTCAATCCTGTCCAGAACAAGTCTTCTTTGTGACTTATGACTGCGTCAGAGACGTTCTTGACCAGGCGTGTGGTATTGATCCTTGCCAGTCGTTTGCGATCCTTGCAACTTGACGATAGCATGTCACCTTTGACTTTCTCGTTGCTTGGATAGTATATCACTGAGTGACTCTCTTGAAAATCTCAGTAAAATAACAGAAAGCCTTAAGTTATTTTTTTCAAGTCGCATAAGGAATTATAATATATGGATTACCAAGTTAAGTTTTGTTAGAGATGAAGATCAAGGAAGACATCAAATGACAACAATAGCGTTTGTCTGTTCGCCTGAACTATTCGTCACCAAAGTAATGCTCATTGTAGGTTAAGAAACCGAATTTCACCGTGACGTGCCCATCTTCACAAAGAAAGGGATTTGTTTTTGTAATTGACTGTGTTTCAAAATGCGCAAACTTAGTCTGAAGACTTTAAATGTTTGTCTTTATTTAGCTGCATTTTTTGTGACATGACGATACCTGAGAAAAGGGCGCGAACACCACACTCTCCAACGCTAGTTAAACATGCTGCGCTCTTTAGTCTTTTGCTTTGACGAGTTATTTAGATGCATCGAAGCACGTAGTATCTT
>BLFN01000057.1:4275717-4285717 GCA_014634225.1 Acropora yongei | reverse complement strand
TAAATGACGCTTACCAAGGAAGACCAAATATTGTGCATGCGGCAACCTTTACTGACTTATTTCACGCTTTTAAGAAAATGTTTTCTTCCTCCAACCTCATATTTCTTTATTAACCGATTGTGAAAGATAAGACCTAAAAACAGAGCCTTAATTATCCAGTAAAAAAGAAAGAAAACAACAAAATGCAAAAAAAAAAAAGAAAAAAAGAAAAATAAAGAAAATATAAAAAAAAAAGACAGGCAACGACAGGAAGTCATACCTTTAACATTACTATGCAATCTTAAGCTTTATTTTGGTGCCAATGCTATTATGCTCTGTTGATAAATGATGCTTGCCAATTGCAAGGAAGACCAAATATTGTGCATGAAGTAACCTTTAATTACTTATTTCACACTTTTAAGAAAAACGTTTCGTTCCTCCATCCTCATAAAGCTATCTGCGAGCAATGCCATATTTCTTTATTAACCGAGAGAAGCTCTTCGATGTATGACCATTGAAAATTATCCAGCTCATTTTGCCAAACTATAAATGTCAAATGTTCTCTGCAAAGAGATAACGAAGCTGATGTTTCGAGCGTTAATCCTTATACCGGCTTATACCGGTAAACAGTAAGAGTTTACCAAGACTTTGGTCCTTGAATTTTTCATAACGAGACCCTTGTTTACTGTCAAACGAGCATACGATGGCCAAGGCATTTTAGCCCGGGGAAGTCAAACCTCGTTTGTCGTTTCATCTAAAGTTAACGCTAAGCACCACTGATTTAATGAATTGCACACCCGTATTACATTCAACTTTACTCTCATAGTTCAATATAATCATAGTTAGTACTATTATGATATATAGCTACTATGATATAATGTATATTTCGGTTTATAGGCCATGTTTTTCTTACTCATATATCGGGCATAACTAGATATTAGCAATAACTGTTTCTGGATTCACGCCCTAGTTTCCCAGGAATGTTTGTTGATCATTTTCAAATTGTCAAATAGTTTAGAATCGGATGCGAGAGGAGTACAGTAAGTTTCTCTTGTACCAGATGAGAATGAACAGGCGACACCTGGCTCCTTCTGAAAAGAGGGTCCATACTTACTCTGCTTCCCTAAACAGCATTCAAACCGTGGTTGTCTAAAGTTGCATTGGCCTGAATGCACCTGTTATGAAGTATGAATAGGGAAAACTGATTTTGTCATAACTTTCCATTTTTGCTTCCTTCGGAGGTAGGCTGCTTTGACATTTCCGCTTCGTAGAACCTGAAGGAAAAAAAAAGCGCTTTAACCGCGAAGCACAGCTTTAACCAGCTTGAATTCCTTCCGTCCTCGAGAATCAGTTCTTTTCGCGAATGCAGAATGGTGCCTTATTTAAGATTCCCGGATCGTGGTACAGGTAGTCCTGGTTATTACCAGGTCAGGACTAATGAATGTTTTAATGCTAGGTCGCAGTGGAGGCACCGTGAGTCTGCGCACCCCCTTCCGTCTTCAAGTGGGCGACTGGAGTAAAATCCGATACTGTCCATTTTATAAATCCCGAGAGTTCCCCGCAAGATTCAGTCTTCTGATTTTTGTGTGCTTCAATTGCGACGTTTGTTTAGAGGACCAAGCCAAGCGTCTCTTATGGGGAAGGTTTCGACGCAATTTTTAAATGGTGCTATCGGAGAAGATTGAACATATTTGGTCAATTGGTCAAGATAAGCTCTTCCAATTCCACGCAAACGATCTATGGATGTAAAAGGCTGCAAGGGTCATGAGTGTTCGTTACTTACAAAGTCAACGCCCAGACTTGTGGACTGTACCGCAGAATTCTATCCTATCAATTAGAGCAATGTTACTGGAAGAAAGGGAATAGAGCAATGTTATTGGAAGAGAGGGGTTGAGAATTGTAAAGATATACTGACTCACAAAAGCAGGATCTTTCACGATGAGAAGGCTAAACACCTGCGTCATGCCCAAGAGAATAAACAAAACTACACAGGTCTTGAAACCCTGCCCAGGTGAAAAAGTATTAAAGCCACCATGCCATAGCCCATTTACAATAGTCGGTGAGACATTATAGCACTGAGGCAGCAATCCGAACGTTAATGCATCGCTTACTTGACGTGCGAAACGTTTTTCTGGAATTATCTTCTTCGTGCAGCTATGATGCCAGAGAGAATAACTAGATGTGTTAGCCAGTAGAGAAGCAAACTCAAGACTGTGAATAGAGGAGATACCATGTAATAATAGAGGTACTATGAAATATTCGCTTACTCCTTGCACTGTTAGAAAACGAATATAGCAGTTGTTGAACTGAAAATGTTTAAGCGATCAGGTCTTTCCACTATACACTGTATATCTCGTATGAATGAATTATCGTAACTTCATGGTTTCGTCGATGGATGGACTTATAAAGAAGGATCAATGGTTAGACCTGTCGTTGTACAATGATAAGGAAATCTGGATAAGGAATCCTTGACCTGAAACGCTTAAAAGCTTCTGTTGAATAGTTGATAGGATTCTTTTTTTTGAGTTGATTCAATTAATATACTTGTACCTTGACGATCAACTGTTTGTGTTACTCGTGTAGTAGTCGTTCTTGAATTTATCACATCTAGCATTTTTTTGGATATCCAATTGCATGGTTTCAACTTCTTATCATGATTGTCTTTCTATTTCTTTACTGTTTTTATTTTCTTTACTGTTTTTGAGAGTCATTCCTATTATCTCCTTTTATTTTAAGAAAGCTTCCTATTTTCCTATTTTATGGTTCATTCTCTACAAAGACCTTTACACTACTCAATAAAAAAGATGTAAGGAATAGCATCTATTTAAGTAAACCTGCATCTTTTTACACATTTCAGTGTAAAATTAAGTAAGGGGCTTGGGCGCTAGCCTTCCCAGAAGTCAGTGATGCCTTTTATGAGGGCACATGGTCTGATCATTTTGGTCTGCTTCTTTTGTTTTGCTATCTGTGTGCCTTCAATCAAGGATCTTTAGAGGTAGGGATTGATGCAAATTCACACATTTGTTTTTGTGTTAGTTAAAGCAACAGTAGATTGGACTTTTGCAGGGCTAGAAATCTATTTAATGCGGTCAGAATTGATTGCAAAAGACAGTCTTCAAAAAAAGTAAATTTAAAAATCGATTAGTAACCACTTACCAGGGAGCATAATCTCTGGTTAAAATATTAAAAAACAACAACAACAACAACAAAAACAATAAGCTTTCGATTGCCAGTCTGCAATCTTTAAGAAGTGAAGACGTAATGCTCTTGGAGGGCAAAGGAAAAAAAAAGAAAAAAGAAAAAAGCATTGTGGCATTTAAAGCACTAAAGGAGGTAGTAAGATGTCAAGACCCCCAACATGCGAGGCCTGAAAATATACCGACAACTAGGGATAAGTTGCTTTTAGCCCTAGCCATGCAAAGTAGTTGCAACACCAATTCAGGAAGAGAAGGCTGAGGAATCAAATAAGGAAATCACTCTGAAAGCAAAGAGAAGAGGAGACTAGAGAGGAGGAAGAACAAGACAAGATGCTTGCAAAGAGGAGGGTTAATGAAGAGAAAAAAGGCCTTGAATGAAGCAGAAAAGGAGGCAATCAATGACATTAATGCTGCCAATGAACTGTTGAGTGATAGAACTACCAAACTTGCAAATTCACTTCGGGTGCTGTTAGTCAGGAAGGGGTCAAAAAAAGCATCCTTGATGATTGAAACAGCCAAAATAAATCAGGAAAAGGCCAAGACCCAACTGGCTACTGTGAGAGATAAGCAAAGAATGTTAAGTGATAAAAACAAAGAACTTATTGAAAGAGCATTACCTGGTTTGCCTTCCAGGAAATGCAATGTTGCTGCTTAGAGTAAAATATCCAGGACAACAAAGAAAAAAGAAAACTCATTAGGATTTTTTTTTGGATGACTGTGGTTTGCAGTATTCATTTCAGTCTTCCTGAGAAAGAAGTAAATTTTATTTTATTTTTTTTCTTTTAATGTTAGTTTGTGATCTTTTAACTGTCCATCATGATGTTGATTCCAAAAAAATTGTGCTGAGTAATTGGAAACCTCGAAAATAGTGTAGGTGAGCTCAGTTTGCTTTTAGGAGCTCTTCCATTTGAAGCAGTCAGAGTTTCTTTCACATTGCTGCAGATGTACCAGTCTGGTGTTACAGAGGTGAATGTTTTGTCATGGAAAGCCTGGTCTGATGGTTGTAAATTAAATAATGGAACATAATAATTTGTGAACCATGTTTTTTTCATAACATTTTTTAATTAAGCCTGTAAGGTTTGAATGGAAGATGGTATTAAAGATCTTGGGGTTGCATTGAAGCTGATATGCTAAGTATTCTGCTTTTGAAATCTCGCATTTTCTCCTACTTTTGTACATCTTTTCTCTCGTCCTCAATTTTCCTATTTCCACATTTTCCCAAGCCCATGTGCTGCTTGACACCCTGTTTCTCAATTTCACTATTCAGTGTTTTACGTCTAGTCCTTTTTTGTGAAAATCAAAATTTTTAAATACTGTTCACTTCTAGTATTTTGCGCATGGTTTCTCCCTTTGAATAGCATGTAGAGAGCAGTTTGATTGGATTGGATGTCATGAGACCTAAATAACTGAGATAACTTAAATAGATGAGAAGAGACTTAAAAAGTTTCAAGTGACCAGATAAAAATTCAAATAAATTATATCATGGCTAATTTGTGTTCTTATTGTTTTGTAAAGTACTATCAAAGCTCACTTGCCTGTATTACGCCAACCTCCCTCATAAGTCACATTGTTCTAGAGAGATTTTGCTATGGCTACAATAATTGAGCATTTGCAGTACATGCACAGCTCAAACAAATCAAATTGATTTGAAGACTGCATTATTTTTCGACAATAATCATGTGGCTTCCTTAGAACAAAGCACACAGTGACATGATCCAAGGGCTCTCTACAGATTACTGAATGTATGCTAATGCAAGGTCCTCAAAGGAGAGGGTTCAAATTCTGAGTTCTGTGGCTCCACATCTTAGAAACAATACCCTGAAGGAGAATTTCAGTTACAGTACGTCAAGTTCATTGCAGTAAGTATAAAATTACTCAAGCTCTTCTACACAACCACCTAATTGGAGTGGCAGCAACATCTTCAAAAGAGCAAGAAACACCAACTATGTGCACTAGTCCAGAACAGTTTGCATTCTTGGTTGAGTTCTTGCACAGCCCTGAATGTACAGAGAGGTCATCCTATAAGACAACTGACTGTAGCAGGAAGGGAAGAGCATGGCCCAATGATATTCTTGGTGGCCGCACACAGAAAATTCTTCATCTGAAACACAATAAAGAAAAACTATTCATATGTATCAACAGAAATGTCAGGAGATGGATGAGACACCTATTGGATGGACTCTGCTTAACAATGGTTTAATGTCAGCTAATTTTCACCAACTGAAAGAAATGGGTGGCCTATTGCAACAGTTGTACAAAGAGCAAGAGCTGAAAACTTTGGAAACCTAAATGAGCTGACAGAGAGGATAGAACTACATACCGTACATTGCTTGCAAAAAAAATGAGGGCGAATGCCCAATTTCTGGTATGAAAGAGATCTGAGCAAAAAACCTCAAGGGTTATCTCGTGAAATATTTTTCCAACAACCTGAAAAATCACAATGAATGTGCTAGTCACTGTATGGAGTGGTGTCTTAAAGCAACGACTGAAATGTAGGAAATTAAGGGCACTAACAGCTATTCAAGTTGCAATGAATGCTGGCAGCTACATACCTGAAGATTTTGATAACACTTTTGATGAATTCGAATGCTCTGCAGAAAAAAAAAATTAAAAAAGAGACACTTTGAGGAAAGAGGTTGATGCCTTTAAGAGTACCTGTAAAAACCTACTTCAAGAGGAAAAATTATCATGTTACATGATGGAAGTGGCGGACCTGAAATCTAGCCATGTACTGTATAATTATTGCTGTGAGTGGTTATACTGTAGATGAACCTGAAGTTCAGATGGTGATACATTTGAGCCCCAGAAGGAGTGGTTTGGAAACAAGGATATATCTATTCATGGGGTCATGTTTCTTTACACAGAAGAGGAAGAAGAGCTCATTATTTGACAGAATATCACGATTCCTTTCAGTGAGACAAATGACACACACAACTGTTTTTTGTTTGTTTTGTTTTTGTTGTTGTTGTTTTTTTTTATTAATTAATGCAAGCTGTCTTGAGGAAAGTGTGAACAACTTGAAATGGCTTCATCATGACTTTAATAAAAACAGTACTTGTTTCATTGGTTTGGATTTCTGAAGTACTGACAAAAAATGTTTAAGTCAACATTCCTTATGCCAATGTGAACATTACAGATGAAAGAAAGTCTTGTGCATTGGAAACTCAAAAAGACATACAGTAGGCAATCAAAGATCTGCCCTTCTACTTATCTGAGAAAAGAGAAATCTAAAAATCCTTGATGCACAAATTCAACAGTTTGGCTACGAAGACTGCATTGAGTAAGATTAAACGGCAATCTGTTAAACAAAGACCAAAAAAGCTCTCTGAACAGAAAGAAGTAAAGCTAGCTCTACAGTTAAAAGGAAGTGCTTAAAGACATAAAGCAAACAAAAGGAAAGCAATAAGGTTCAGTAAGGAACAGAGCAAATCATGGACAGATGTTTTGATTCTGGTGTGAAGAGAAGTGGTGCTTGGCACAAATCTGCACAATGCCAAAAAGAAATCTGTCATATAGATACATTCAAACGAGCTCTACAGAAACAAACTGCACAGCCTTCACACAAGATAATGGAATACTATGTCAAAAAAGCTGATTAAAATTTAGGCAAAAGCAAATAAATTTTTTGGCTAAAAACATAGAGGAATAGTACATGTCACTTTTTATAACGTATTAACTTAATACACCAGCTAGTCCCCTTTCATTTCATTCTTCATCGGCCAATTCTAAAACAGCATCTACAGTAACATTCTCAAACTGAGGCATTGCCGTATTGACCAAGCGACAGTTGTCAAAAAATGTTGTGATTTGTAGCCTTTTTGTCTCAATGACAAGACAGTATCAATAAGTCAAGCCAATTCCACTAGAAAAACGTTTTAAGGGTGGGTTACCCCAGTGGAAAGACATTTCAAGCATTAAGAAAATTACCAAGAATCAGGTAAAGCATTTTCAAGTTAATTACACAGTGGTGTTGCTCATTATTTTGTTCTTGAAATTTGCAGGGAAGGTGGTATGCACCCTTAACATTGAGTGAGCATGGTAATTTTATCAACTATTTAGTACAAAATGATTGACGATCTTTTGATAGTCAAAAGATGTCAGAATGAAAACATCAAGTTGAGAAAAAAAATTGGGCTACATCATACTGTAAACAGCAGTTCTAAAAAGCACAAATCAGAATGTAAAACAGTCTTATAGAAATTATAAAATAGGATTCGTAGTAATCATTATAATCAATTCTCTTGGAGATGGAAGACTTTAGAGGTCAATGTTCTAAAATAAGTTCCTTCATCAACAATTTATAGTACTAAGCCTAGCCTGAAACTGCACCATGCTCATCCTAGTTACTTGGCTCAATTGCTTTAGTTCAAATACATGAAGTAGTGTTACTTCAGTACCAATTGTGTTTGCTGCAAATGAAAGTTTGGTAGATGGTGACAGAGGCTGGAAATTAATTTTGGATTTATTACAAGCATTCTTTTTGTATGTGATCATTGCGAAAAATTAATATGAATTTCTAGTTTCTAAAGAAACAATGGTGCTGCGTCGGTGGGAGAGTGAAGCAAAAATTTGGCTTTATCAAACGAGTTGATAAAAGTTGAATTTCCACCGTGGAAGATGAAAGCTGTCGTTTCGAGCATTAGCCCTTTGTCAGAGCGAAATCATTCTTTTTAGAATAGCCAATCACAAACGGTCATTTTGGGGAATAAACCAATGGGATTACGAGAAAGTTATAGACATCATTACAAAAGTTAGTACTGCTGCCTCGAGCGTTACTGAATTTAGCTTGTCAACAAAATTTCGAACGCCAACACATCACTATCTGAAAGAGATTTCATGAATCCACCTTATAAGCTAGAAGCACTGGATCCGGGCCATTCGAAAAGTTTAACATACAGTGCCTTTTTTCCTTTCTTTCTTTTTTCTTTTTCTAACCAAAATTACCTGTCAAACATGGCTTAATCCATTGGGCATAAAGACGTCACATGTTTACCAAAGATATCTACTATCAGTTGATCAACGACACCATTACCTTTTACACTTAAACTAGAAATTTATGGAATATCTTTCAGATATTTAATTTAATACACACCGCAAATAGGTTGAAGATGGAAGCCTTGTTGTTGTCTCTTAAAACGTTGTATCGATGAAACCACCCAAAACTCGGCTCTTTTCCATCCAAAGCTTACAAAATCCACACTGCACCAGTATGACAATTTATTTTATAACTGACTGAACGTCTCATTGTCACAATCGATGGTCCTCCTGCGGCAAAACTGCACCATTTTTAGCGTTTCTTCCCTGCATAACGACCGAGTCACGCTTCGATAAAATTCGTTTCTAATGTTCAAGCGCAATGAACTATGGGATTCGTGTCACGCATTACTCAAAACCCTTTAGGATTTAGCCCTTCGTCAGAGCGAATAGACGAAGGGCTAACGCTCGAAACGTCAGCTTTCTAAATCTTTCACGGTGGTAATTCAACCTTTATCAACTCGTTTGATAAAACCAAATTTTTGTTTTGATCTCTCCCACCGACGCAGGACCACATTTTCTTTAGAAACTAGAAATTCATTGACAATTTTCTATAGTTTCCAAAAAAAAAAAACTGTGTTGTTGAGTCGATGGGAGAGTGAAGCATAAAACTTGGTTTTACCAAACGAGTTAATATAATTCGAATTATCGCCGCGCTGGATAGTTCAGTTCTGGACCCCCTCTCCTGTCACGCATCGCTGGGGAGACAAGGGTCCAGGATCAATTGTCTGCGAATGCTCGTCGGTTAGTCAGTATTGTTAGCTAACGGCTACTGCGCATGTGCGGACATAGCTTGGCAATATGGCGGAAGCTTCGAAGGTATCGGGTGAAAAGTACAGGAGAATCTTTTTCCTCGCCCACATCGATACTGTAGTACGCTTGGAAATTTTTTTCCGAGATTAGTTTTCCCTGCGGGATTGGAAATATCTGCTCTTGCATTTATCTGAGTGGTAATTCCACAGACTTTACAATTCTCTAAGCTCCGTTGACATGTTTTTTCGGTGTCGTAACTTGGGTTGCCGACATTTTTCCCTGTAGCGTGCTGGAATAATTTTTGCATCAGTTTTAAGATTTCGCGGTGAAACAAACATGTTGACATAATAAGCACTACGGTTGGTTTAGAGCGAACATGCGCAGACAAATGATCCTGGACCCTTCCCTCCCCGGCGTTGCGTGACAGGAGAGGGGGTCCAAAACTTGGAGATATGGAAATTCTCTTATCGTGTTGAACTTGATTTCTCACTCATTCGCTGTGCTCACTCGTGGGATTCAACAAATCGAATGTGGGTTAGCGTTGTCTGTAATCTTATCTACAACAACATGCGTCATCATGTTGTGGAGTCACTCGGCTGCGACTCTTGAGTCCACAGTATTTTAACCACTGTGATGGCGCAAATCTTTGTAGAGAGAAAGAGCAAGCGTTGTCTATACTATTCTCGCAATCTGATTGGTTCATTCCCCAAAATAAGCGTTTCTGATTGGCTGTTACAACAAGAAAGAATTCGCCCTAACGAAAGCCTTCTTTATCTTTCACGGTAGTAATTCAACTTTTATCAACTTGCTTGATAAAACCAAATGTTTGTTTCACTCTCCCATCGACGCAGCGCCCCAGTTTCTTTAGAAACAAGCATATTTATGTCACCACTAGATCCTTAGAAAGTACGGTTTATTGCTGAAATTATCCAGCTGAATTTCAAACCAAAGTGCATGATAAAGAACGTAGGTAGTAGATGGTCCAAAATAACTTTTAATTATTACCATCCATTTTGATTTGGTAAAGTAATCCCCCC
>BLFN01000057.1:4258362-4260862 GCA_014634225.1 Acropora yongei | reverse complement strand
TTCCCTGAGAGATAAACCTGATATGTAAGCCAAATTAGTAATAAATTCAGTAATGAATGACGATTCACAACATCAATTTTAATTTTGCATTTTCAATTGAATTTATAGGCGTCATAATAAAATTAATATGATTTGTGATGTTTACTTTTGTTTGGCTCCCCAAATGTTGCCTCTCCCCTCGACGATTTACAATTTTTTAGAATCTCTCCTGTTAACAAATTAATTACAGCAATGAGTGCTTTTACAGGACAGTCCCTTTGTAAAATAAAATACACAATATTTACTTAGTCTATTAGTTACTCACCAGTAGTGATACAATGTAGTAGTCCAAAAAAAGCATAACAGTGCAAACATACAAGTAAACCGAAACAATTAAACAAACTTAACAAACAAACAAAGAAGGTAAAATGACAATTATATTGCCTCCTCTGCGTAAACTTTATTTTGACGCTTTGCTGTCATTGGCAACGATTTAAGTCCTAGCTTTGAAAACGGTCGGTGTAAAGCTATATGGATTACGGGATTGATTGCGGGAACTACAAACCAGAGGAAGGTGGAGGCTAGCTGTACCTGACGAGGAAAGCCCTTTGTAAAGTCCAGAATGTTAATGACCACTGCAGGCAGCCATAAGACAAGTACTGCGAGTATCAGGGCTAATAAAATGCGATTTGTTTTTCGTTGTTCGGCGTTTTGTCTCATTTCATCCAGGCTTCTTTGCTCTGTTTGTCCGTCAGCTTGGATATGAGGAGGTTTGTGCCTTTGCATTGCACCCCACACAATAAGCGATAAAATGGGTAATAATATGTAGAGTGTTAAGGTAACCGAGGCATAAATTGTGTGTTTAGTGGGGTATGTCGGTTTAAAGGAAACAGAACAAAGGTAGTTCATTGAAGAGAATCGATAAACCTTTGAGCTGCTTGCTTCTGTGGAGATCAGCAGTATGATTACAAATGACCAGATAGCCATGATCATCCCATATGACCGGTTTAGAGTAAACCACTTCTTGTAAGCGGTTAAGCGGCTGACTTGATAAAAACGACTTATGGTCATCAAAATAAGCAGGAGTAGTGATATCCATGTCAAAGCCAGAAATAAGAACGCTTGGATGTCGCAAGCAACTTTACCAAAAACCCATTGTCCGGCGATCAGCGAACCAAGAGTGAAGGGCATCACTAGAATAGCAATGAGCCCATAACACATGGTTAAAGCAAGCGTGAAAATGTTTGCTGTCGTGTGAAACCTTTGCTTCTTGTAGATGATATAACAAAGAAATAAATTGCCTGAAAACGACATCAAAGTGATTAAAAATAGGAGGCCACCTTCTACTGCCGTGTTCTCTAAATCCCTGGAATTTAGCCTCTCGTTTGCGTCGCGAGATATGTCCATTTCGCTGTTAGTCTCTTCTTTCGTACAAAAATAGAGCGCAAACGGTCGGTTGTATTTTTATAAGTGATAAATTGCATGCGATTAACATATATTGGCCCTCCTATTTTAGGAAGACATTAAACCACATATCAATCGAACCGCAGCATTCACGCCTACCTTTCATCAGAGAGGTTTCCTGCCAAAAGCAACCTTTCCTTTGTCTGTCCACATATTTTTCTAATAAAGCAGACAGGAAATATGTCACATTTTCGTTTTCGTGCCGCACCTCCACTACTGGATGAAAGTTCTTGAAGGCATCCACTTCAGATGGACAAAACCCTCAAGTGTTACGTCAAATGTCAGCCTCTTGAAGCTCGTTTGATTACGAAAAGTGAGTCAAAGATAAATTTATTGGCCTTTCTAGATGAAAATCGTTTATCGCATGCTAGATATATATTGAACCAGCAATACAAGCTGTGAAGACACAAGTAGAACTGCAAGAAGCTTAAACCTCGGACTTAATCCTTTTTTTTTGTCTTTTTAACGGCATCTAAAACACCGAGATTACTAAATTTTCCGTCTGAAAAGGGCTTGGTAAAAACATTTCCTGTTTATCATAAAAGGTTACATCTGTTCGGGAAGAGCAGGGAAGGAGAAATCGTGACAGGTTGGTTGATACCCGTAAGACGTGTCCGAGAGCCGCATGAGCGCCGATGCATGACTTTATGATTCTGACAATTCGTGACTATAGGTTTGTAATTCTTGCCCAACTTTAATTATGCGACAGATTCCACGAAAACTTCCCGTGGTCATCTTCGAGGTAGAGAGGGATCCCGTGCGTTTCTGATGGTTCACGTGCGGTTGGCAATGATGGTTCTGCTCTTTCTCTCTCTCTTTTTACTCCAACCCCCTCCCCCGTCTTACCCTCTATGTCTCTCTTCCTCAGGGAGATTCCTTAACATCTTTTCTAAAGCATCGTGCCTTCTTATCCAATGTTGACGTCACTCTAAGTTCTAGCCTGTGGAGAAGGGCGTGAACAACGGGATATCATCCGAAGAGCATGATTGCGTAATTTATCAGCCTCATAGTTCGTGATTACCGAATGTAATGCTTTTTTTTTTTCATAGAATTTTCG
>BLFN01000057.1:4250862-4253362 GCA_014634225.1 Acropora yongei | reverse complement strand
CGAAATGCTCTTTGTTGTTATGAAAGCTTCTGTTTTGGATAAGATTTATCATTGCAAATTGAAATGTATTTGAAAATCATTTTGCGAGCTTTAAAGAACATTGGATAAAAGCATATTCCTAGTCATGTTTATTACTGTGGAGCGTCAGCTCCAGAAAAAGTTAAGATCGAATTTAATGATTTTGATCTTTTATACCTATGGCAATAGCAAATAAATTAATTTTACTGAAGATTAACGAAAAGATTCATCTTTGGAAGTATCGCGGCTCAATTCTTAAAGACCCAGTATTGACCATTATGCATTGCGCGCCTGCGATCATTGGCGGCCATTTTCTTGATGTTGAAAATCGCAAAATTAGTGTTGGTCTCTGAAATCCGTTTGCAACGCTTATGTTACTGTTATAGAATTGCTCTTAGGTATTGATTCAAGTACATCATTTATTAAGGAACACTTTCAACAGCTTCTTTGTCGATTTTGCGCAAATGTTTTGCTTAAATTAAAGTGAAATGTGAAATGACGATAGAGAGGAAGACCGCCTTTATCGGGTTAAGTCCGCCAGATTAGGGTGCGATTATCGATATTTTTGTTACGGAATGCCCGGAAGGCCTTACTTGGTTTTGTTGGAGCCACTAACAGAGAATTTGCTGAGTTTTTACTTCATTTTCCTTCGGAAGAAACATCATTTCCAGTCTATGAGGTAAGCTGGTTTTTTTGTATAAAACCTTCACTGGCTTGTCGAATGCAGGCGCACCCCTAATGCGTTTCGAATTTTATTTTATTATTTTATTAGCTTTGCCTTAAATAAAGAGACACTTAATGAAATGAACAATAACTAGACAAATAAAATAAGTAAGGCTGGAAATTCTTTGCGTTTGTTGGGTTCGGTCCGCCAGATTAGGGTGCGATCATCGATATTTTTGTTATGGAATGCCCGGAAGGCCTCACTTGGTTTTGGTGGAGCCACTAACAGAGAGGTTACTGAATTTTTACTTCATTTTCCTTCGGAAGAAATATTCCAGTCTATGAGGTAAGCTGAGTTTTTTTATAAAAACCTTCACTGGCTTGTCGAATGCAGATTTGTGTTTCTATTAGTGCAACTCCAATATTCAACATGTTTTTATCTTTATCCTTGTGCCAACGCGATGGATAATATTATTCGATTTGAGATTACGACGTTAATTACTTCCCCAGGATAAAAATTAGTGTTGTAATGAGAACTGCTTATTTTTGCTTCTCTGACACACTATTTTTCCTGGATAAATATCAATAATTATTATTATTAATTTAAAATTGAAACACAAGGCAACGACTCTGCACACTTTGGGATTTAAGATGGCAGGTAGCCCTATAAAAAAAACAAAAAAACAAAACAAAACAAAAAAAAAAAAAAGAGGAATCGGTGAATTCACGCGATGGCAATCTAAAACGTCATTCTTAGTGTTTTGGTGACAGAAACTGTAGGCAATGTGTAATATGTTTTAAAAGATCATCAAGTTGTCAGTCCCTTCGTGTCACTTCAATAAGCTAAGAGACAGTATGTTAATTATGTATAAGATCGATCCATTTGACAATATCAGAGTGAAAACCAAGGCAGTTCTCACTTGCCCCTTATGTTAATGACTTATGGCCCCCGCACAGTCCCTGTGATATCAGTAATAGAGTATTTGAGCCAATATTTACATGGTCAAGCGTTGATTCAAGTTAAACCAGGGTCTAGAATAGATTTACTGATTTTCAAGTCAATGCAGATCTCGATTCCTGTAACAAACTCTTGAGATTCAAGGAGCATGTATTGATTCAGAGCTAACTGACATCGTCATTTGTCAACATCATTCATTTCTCAACTCCAGCAACTGCACGAAATTCTGGAGCTTCAACTTCCAAATGAACTTAAAAAGGACGTCGATGCTGTCGAGTTTTTCGAAGGCATGCAACTCTCCCGAAGCTGAAGAAATTTTTGCTTTGAGATTGAACGGGCCATAAGTGGTCCAGTTGCGTTGGAGCACTGAAATCTGCGGGACGCCCGTTCAGCCCACTTCCTTTAATTAACAACCCTTGTCCAACTTGATGGCCTTTAGTCTTAGCAGTATAGCAAAGCAATTGTCAAGGGAAGGTGGTTTCATGACCCATCATTAATGAGACCCTTCGATTCTGGCCATTCGTTGATTCCATCCCACCATGAGTAACGAAGGCGAGATAAAGCCACCTGTGGATTGAGTCTCTGCTGTGAGAAACTTTTATTTGGTCATTAGGCCTCTCACTCTATCTTCCAGAAATTCAATTAAATGTTTTTAGTCCCGCATTTATAACAGCCCTTGCTCTGATTTATAATGTAGTTTTTTTGTTTGTTTGTTTTGTTTTGTTTTTGTGTAATATGGCTGTATTTGGTGGCCTGATTTGACATGGGGTCTTGGACTCTTTTGTAAACTTTTCTTATGGCATTTTTATCTATCTCTCTTTCAGTTATAACTGTGTATATGTATTTCTGCCATTGAATTGC
>BLFN01000057.1:4240862-4245862 GCA_014634225.1 Acropora yongei | reverse complement strand
GATAAGCTCCCTGTTGTTTCCACACTAGATGGAATTTAATTAGAAATTTAATCTCAGCTTGCAACACTCTGTTGTAGTTATTATTCACGAAAGAAGAAGCAAAAAGAAAAAAAAACAAAAACAAAAACAAAAAAAAAACAAGTAGAAAAATTCAAGTAAAGCAGTTCCTAGTAAGTAAAGAATTACAATTTTGAGACAAAAACAACACCGGAAAACGTTTTCAGCAAATTAAAGACTAGTTAACCAGGAAACCCGAGAAATAACGCGGATAAATTACTAAATGATGTAATTGTGTTTCACGATTTCTTGATTTTTATTGCCGAAAGTAATTATCTACGAAAAAAATAAATAAATAAATAAATAAAAGAAGTTATTTGAAAAGATTAAAATCACTATTATCGATTTACATCTTAAAGTGGCATCTATATGTGTACCATATAAGCGAAATCTGGTGAAATCATGTCTACCCATTTCTCTATATAACGATTTTTGAAGTTTGAAATCTCTATGGCTGAAAAGTTTCGTGAAAATGTCTTTGCATGAAAAAGGGTTATTCTTATCTTTCTGCATGTCTTGCCTTTTCACCGATTTATCTTCTTGGACCTCTATCCTCTAATGCATCCTGCTGGCAATGATTAGTCCTAAAAAAAGGCACGAAGTTGTTATTGACAGGTAATTTATGGATAATTAAAATCAGTTAGATGTGGTGTTCTTCAGGGTTTTATATTAGGTCCCTTCGGTTTTTCATACTTGACATCAATGATCTTCCCATAGCGATCAGACCGGCAGACTCGTTGCTCTTTGTAGATGACAACAGTGTTTTTACTCTAATTCAGAACCCAGTCGTGTTGTCTCTGTAATGAATGATGAATTCCATAGTATTAGCTCATAGATGAAATCCAATAAACTTTCTGTTATCATTATACGAAAACCAATTACGTTATAGTCAAGCTAAAACAAAAACGTGTTCATATGAATTCCTCTATTTCATATGATAGCGTACCCTTTAAACAAGTAACAGAAGTTACGTTTTTAGGTGTCGATGAAGCCCTTAAGTGGAATCTCCTCTTAGTAATATTTGTAAGAACATCGCTAAATATCTTGCTATAATGCAAATCCAGGAGCCCATCACTTGGAACGTGCAATTACTCCAAATTCCTGTCACGGCGTTTTAGTTAGGAGGCAGATAGGAAAAAAAAATTAAAAAATAACGACTTTTGCTAAACAGTTTGCGTAAAAGCAGGAAACATATCTTAAAATGTTTGCCACCCTGATTAAGGATAATGCTGTTTCCATCTCGAAATCTCACTGCAACATGGAAACGAGTCTGGACTTAAAGACGCTTACAAAAGCATGGAAAAAGACTACCAAAATGCAGGAAATGGGTGGCATGGAGACTGAAAACTCAATCGACATTTCATAAAATTGTCGATGACTAAGAGCTAGATCGAAATAGCTCCGGTAAAATGCTAGGAGGGATTGCTGGACTGAGTCACCTGAGCAGATTCCGACAGAGATTTATTGCTGGTCTATAACTTACGAGGGAGCCATACATATATATTAGTTGTTGGAGGACATGGAAACTACATGTTAAACGTCAGAGGTGGGAATGAAGGTAGTACGGTCGAAGCTCTCCTTACGACCACTCTTGTAAGCGACCTAGTTATGACCATCTTTGTGACTAAAACTTTGTATTCAAAAGCTCTCGAGAGCGACTGCGACCACTTTTGGGATTACCCAAAACCCTTTGTTCTTTAAGCCCTTACAAGCGACCACTCAGACTGGGCGCAGAAGAAATTGGCCAGACTGTCGTCAAAGAGTTTCTTCAAGATAAGCTAATCAATAAATATGTTAAATTCCATGTCAGCGTCAAACAACAAAAGTTAGTTTGAAACCTTAGACTCTCATAAAGGCAGGCGGAGACCTCTTGACCATAAGGCGTGGTTGTGGTTGTCGTAGAATCTGCGCAATTCACTTAGATGAACATTTGGAGAGAGAATTCTTTCCTATGTCACTTTCAATTGAAAAACGCCCAATGGTAGACTGAAGAAGCCATCAGCGAAGTTTGATCTGAGCAAGATATTGCAAGAGGATGAGTGTCAGAGCCAGTCCACTATCTCCAAGATAGCCTTTTACCCCTATTCCTGCATTCCAGTATCAAATGCAATATCAAACGAAACTCGAAAAGTTTATCTCGTTACGCTCTATTTTAAAAGAACAATTTTTGTTCGATTTTGAACCTTTGAATGGCATTTCAGAACATCAGTTGTGCAAAAGGTGCAAGGAAATTTGTTTTATCTTTTGAACATGATCTGTTGTCTGAGATTTCGTTGCTCAACATTTGCCTGAGACCACGTAAAAGACCCTTCAATAAACACAGAGGTGATTATGCGTAGTAAATGTTACATATCGTTGAGGGAGAATCGTAGCAATGGTTTGCAGAACAAAAACAAAGGCAGAGCCTCAAACTGTATTGAGAACTGGACTGACAAGAGCGTTTGCAGAAAATAAAATGCCGGCTTCCTTGGAATCTTTTCCTCTAAAAACAACAAATTGAAAAGCTAGGACTCAATGCTTTCTACTGATTCGAGTGTTTTGTTTTTTCCTCGCTTGACAACTTGTAGAAACAAGCCTTAATACTCAATTACCAACACTGAATTTCTGGAGTTAGATTCATAGTTTTGTATGGATTAATCGATGATCCACAGAGACCGGCAAGCAGGAGTTAATTATATCCACAGAAATTAGCTATACCTCATGTAGGTTAATGCACGTATAATGGGTGAGAAATTACTCCTCAATTTTAGCGCGAACTTTCAGCGTTAATTTACAATTTCACCTGTAGTATTAAAAGATTGCTATAATTACGTCTTATCTGATGGCAACTGCGCGTATTCAAAATTAATTATTTCCTCGAAACATAGGTGCATAAATTTTCCTTGCTTCATGATTCGTGGAAAATAATAGGATTGGGTCAAAAACATACCTGTCACTATTCCCTAATTTTATTTGTTACCATCTGCTCATCTTTACTCAGTTATACCACAACACGCGCGCTATGACTGGGTATGCTGTCTTTAATAGGATTCATGATGTAATTTGCTTGCCTAATCATTCTTCGCCAGGTTCTAGTTGGGAAAGCGCAACAACGTTAGCCAGTTACTGAAGTCCCATAATAAACCACTAGACCGCGTAAGAAATGAAGGCCATCCACAACACCGGGAATTCCGTGCACTACTCTTTTCGAACATTAGGGGGGAGGGGGGGGGTTGTTTTACGTCCTGCAAAGCTGTGAACACTGAATGGTTACGAGACGTGGCCCACAGTTTATCGTCCTTATCCGAGAAGACTAGAGATTCTAAGCATTTGCAGATGCAATTACCAAAGCAGCACTTTCTGCTCAGTTATCTAAAGACCCTGAGTTTTGGTCTGGCCAGGGTACGAACTCCCGAACTCCCGACCTCCCGCACGGCAGTCCGATGCTCAACCAACTGGGCCGACCTGTTGGCTTACTGAGAAACACTGTTAGCCGCTTTGATTACCGCTGTATTTCTTTCAGCCATCATGTTCTCATTTCCAACAATTATCGATCTCAGGATCTTTGACGAAGACCTACTGGCTTGTCGAGCAGAATTTAATTTACGCGATATACTTTGCATATTTCAACAAAATAATTTGATGGGTAAATGTGGTTATCATCACTTCTTCACCATTATCAGTTGAAAACATGAGGTTTTTTGCTTTTGTTTTTGTTTTTTTGTTTTTTAATTAAGGGCTGCAATGTTTGGTATTTTCTGCAATTATAATTGCATTTTTGTGGGGGCTTCAGCCTCCACTATGCTGTCTCCGGCGGAATTTGTCTCCGAGTGGCGATCGCAAGGTCATCTGGGAGGAATTGCGCATTCGCCGCACCCAGTGGTAGTAGGAATCAGTACGAATTTATTTGTCAGGGAAGAGACCGTCTCTTCGGTATGCACATGCAGTTCCGTATCGCGCGTCTCGTCCATTTTGGTGCTGTTTCATGCGTACACTGTACATGTTTTGCGTTTTTGTTTCTGGTAGACATTGTCGGTATTTCGAAGGTATGTTTCGTTCATTAGCTGTTCTTTTTTTATTCTTTATTAAATTGAAAGCATCGTATGCAAGCGACTGTAAAGTCAAGTCTTCCGAATTGCGATAGCTTCGAAATTCCTGCACCCATGTTGTTAGTGTTTCTCTCTTATTTTTAACATTAAGCACACTATTTTCAGCTGTTCCTAAAGTTTCTCGACGTTACAGCAGTTCTTGGAGTCACGCTAACCAGCGTAGCCTTTATAGCACGAAGGCAGCGCCACCTGTGCATTTTTGCACTTCGGTTCAAAAGAAGCTATTACGCTTACGCAAGCCAACATCGGCTTGATCCTTACTGAGGAAGCACTTAATAGTACTGAAATAGCTACTGAGACTTCCCTGATACAGCCAGAAATAGACGCTGACAAAAGAATACTGCAACTCAATTTTCTCTCGCACCTCAATAGTTGGACAAAATATCACGGGGTGGAGTCAATATCGGTCCAGGATAGGCAGTCATGACACCTTTGTAATTAAGACAAAGGCTGTTTTATCACGTCTGAGAGGACGATTTTGGAACATTACCCTTATGATGTTGTATTTAAATGTGTTCTAACCTTCCAACGTTGAAACAAGTGGCTAGGCAATACAAAATGTGGAACGAAGTGAAATTTTGGTTCACACAAATGACATTCTACAATAAATATATTTGTATTCTATTGATTATAAGACACGCAAATGATGTGGAGGAAAATCGAGATCTTACAATATTTGAAGTTATTGACTCGACAAGAATGAGTTTGTGCTGACTACAATCAAGGAAAGGAAGTACTCTTTGGTGAGAATGCTGGTAAGCAATGTGTAGCAAAGTCACTTACTGCTATTATTTACCATCATATAGAAGATATTAATTTATGGAGTTCTTCCACTTTGAATAATAATTTTGGTTA
>BLFN01000057.1:4159973-4162473 GCA_014634225.1 Acropora yongei | reverse complement strand
CACAAGAGACTTAAGAATTTCATCAAAGTAGATAATTCCAATAATTTCAAAGAAAACTTTTTACGTGACTCTAAGTGCGAATACTTTGCTATTTGCATATTTTCACGTTGTTAGTTCGTGTCTCTAAGGATTTTTTTTGACATTTATATTCCTTCTCACTTTACTCATTATTGACTTGACGTCGTTAAGCAAACGTCGAAACGTCGTCACATTTTAACCAAGATGGTTTCTAATATTTTGAACTTTTCAATTTTATCGCAGTTCTTTGTATTTAAAATTTCAAAGAAACAGCAACAAACAACGTCTATACGATGAAGAAACTAGGGGAAACTCTTTGCTAAATGCTTTTCAGTTACAAATTCCGATTGCTGTGTGTCATTACGTGCGCTGAGTCACGATTATTCGGTTGAGTAGTCCAATTAATAGTTTGCTTTTTCTTTATTTATCCACCTGGGATTTTAAATTCACAGTTATCGGTTTTGTCGTTCACTTGTCCTCTGTTCTACGGGCACGAACTTGAGCAGCAATTCATTCTCAACCAAAGGATGCTTAAGTGAAACTCAATTCGTGATTTTTGTGAGGAATAGTGGTTGTGAAATGGTGTTCAGAAATAACTAAACTTCCTATTTTGTGAGAATCCAACAAAGGCTAAAAGAAAAGTACCTTTCAACAGTCTTGTATTTTACATCACCCCGTGAACCATATTCGTCGTGATCTATCTTTCAGCGGCAGGTACAAAAGACAGGTCACAGGTCATTGTTTTACCAATACAGAAAGTATCCCAAACACTTGTAAAAGCTAACCTTAGGCCTAAAAATTTCTGTTTAGGCCTAATTAGGCCTAAAGTTAGCTTTTACAAGTGTTTGGGATACTTTCTGCATTGGTAAAACAATGAACTGTGACCTGCGACCGATATTCGCTATAATCTATCCTCCAGTAGTCCACGTCGATGCACATCGATGACAGTCGTTTTCGTGATTCGATTCTAAGTATGGTGCTCTTGTTGTAAAGCTCTTTTAACAAAGTACCAGAGCCACGTACAGGGTCAAAATGTTAGCAAAATATTGCAATCGACTAATTGTGGCTATTCCGCGAAACAAGCGACCGTAAAATGGAATTACGCGCTGACTAAACTCGCAGAACCAACGTTATAGATTGATATATTTTTGGTCAGAGAAATGACTTTGTTAATTCCCGACCTCCATAGCAATTGCTAAATTTCAAGATTAAATTAAAAGGAATAGGCAATAGTGTATTGTTCCAAAGACATAAACCTTATCAAACTGAATAAACTAAACACAACTCCACAGAAAACACAAGGCCACGGAAAAAAAGCAACCAAATGATATCAATTCTATACATGTGTTTATCACAAAAACGTGACGACGTAGCAATTTTTAAACTCCAGCCCTCCTCTGAAGTTGTGAAAAAGCGCCCTTTGTCAATTTTTCACGGTGCCAAAAATTTACTCCGACTTCAATGGACCTCAAACTTCCATTTTATGTAATGAAAAATAGAGGTTACCAGGTGAGTTTAAACATTAAGTTCTTTCTTTTTCAGCGTTTTGTGCATTGACTTTTGCAATTTTGTCTATCTACTCCCGATGAATAAATACCTTTGCACCTGTTTTTATTGTGCACTCTGGGATATTCACAACGGGGAAAAGTACAGACACAAGAAATTTTTGCACTTGTGCAAAATTTGGGTTTTTTAAGTGAAACATGATTGAATGGCTCAAAGAGAACGAAGAATTCTGAAAACGATCGGTAAAAGTTTCGGTTTTCAGTTTGCATCATATGTGTGAAATAGTGAGTGAGGATTTAGGGTTAGGGTTAGGGTTTAGGGTTAGGGCAGTGAGTCACATCAGTAAAGTAAATAATTTTAACGTGAGGTTTATTTAAAAAAAAAAATAGCTTGAATTTACTTTCACTCAATTTGAATTGCTTTCCATGCAGTAATAGTTTACGATGATGTGAATACAATAAAGTTCATTGTGTGTGATGTTCCATTCCTTTTTTGTACCTTTCGAAGCTATTTCTATTGTTCTGCACCTGTGAGAGTATTTGTTAGCACCTCTTCGAGTATATTTCTCACCTTTTCATTGGTCGTATGGTAAATCCTTCTCGCTGTCATTGGCTGATTGTTAATAGGACAAATGAAACTTAAGAGGTATTTAAATATTCTTGGTTGATAAAAGTCAGATTTTAGAGACAGCCAGAGTTTCCTCGGAAGATTTCATCCCTTTTCCGCCGTCTTTATCTTATCTAACAACCCAACCTTTGCACGTGGACGAGCCGGTAAGTTTTTTTAACTTATTAACCAACAGGTTTAATATACTCTAAACAATTTCTATAGATGATTTTACCTAGTTAAGTTCGATACTAGGTAAAACGGCGCTTCTCACTAGTGTCGGTCGTTTCTCTAACGAGTCACTTCAAATGATCAGTTTGCAAACGTGTTGGGTCGATTCGAAAACGTACGATAGTCAGTTGGGAAACGA